>CM021103.1:488607548-488874203 GCA_007115665.2 Sequoiadendron giganteum
TAAATAACCCTAAATGAGATTCAATTCAATGCAATGCAATGTAAATGAATGAAAAATCTAGATCGAGGGTGAAAATTGACTCCAAAATAAAAAAATGCAATGATAAAAAATCAGGTTCACAAAAATGAAACATAGAAAAATATATTGAAGTGATTAAAATGGGGTTGATGCACTAATTAGGGACATATTTCTCTCTATTTAATTAGGAAATGATATCTACACAATGAAATTACTATCAACCTTGAGGTGATTCAAGTCAAAGTGCGAATCTATTGATTTCTTTTTTTGCAAGGTCATGGGTCTTGATTAAACAACACTTTGGGGAGAAAGATTAAAAATAGAAAATCAAACCCAAAATGCAATCTACAACTTGGATGTAATAGATTAATCTCAATACTTATGGAACCATAAATCAAATCACATATCAAAAAGAGGTAGAATGATGTTTACCAATCACCAAAAGTGCTCTGTTGAAGCTGACCTAGGACTCATTCACCCAGGGGTGAATGGGCTATGAGTTAGGGTTTTTCTGCAACTTTCAAGAGCTTTTGCTTCAGATCTGAATCTCTCAAATTTCCCAGGTTTTAGGTTCAGAGAGCTCAAAATAAATTATGTAATTGAGTTTCCATGAGATGACAAATTTTGTGACAACTTTTGCAACTTTGACAAGTTCTCCAATTTTTCTCCTCAAGAGATTTTCAAGATTTCTTCCACCTAAATTTGTAAACATAAATCAAGAGGGGAAAATGTTTTATTTTGGTGAATGGGGGTTTTCCTTGGTCAAACCTCGTGTTGGTAATTAAACCTTGAAATGAAACAAAATAGCTTGAAAGGAACGATGAATGAACCAATCTATGCCACAACACACCAAACCCTTGGATGAACCTTGGAATGTAGATCTGAAACTTGTATGAAATGACTTCAATGGATGTAGATCTTGAACCTTGAACCTTGATTTGAACTGATGCTTTGAATGCTTGAATGGATCATGAACTCAACATCAACATATTAGCTCCAATAACATGCATGATGCAAGAAGACCTTGTTATGACAATTGGATATTGATTTCTGCAATAGTTTTTCAATGAATCTACCTTTGAATGCCTTGAAATTCTCTTGAACTACCCTTGAAATTCTCTCTTGAAAGTTATCTTAAGATAACTTGAATTTTCTAGGTGAAACATAGCAAAATGGCCTTATATTTATAGGTATGTAACATTAATTTCCAAAAAATAAAATAACACAAGCCAACATATGAATATGGATTTGAATATGTTAAAATACTACCCAAAAAATCATTTAAATTAGGCTCTTAAGTCTAAGTGAGGACCCATTTGCCTATGGGAAAATGTGTCCTAGGTCACTTACCTAGGACACACATCACTCAATGAGAAGTGTTATGTTAAGGAATTAATGAATGTTGGGTTTCCTCTTTGGAAAATGTAATTAATTAGGCTTGTATTTGAAATAAAGGGGCCAATTAAGAAAAAATAAGCTCAATTAATTAAGGGAGCCCTAAATAAGTGAAATTGTAATGGGATACACTTTACAACACCTAAAATAAGGCACAATTAAGTCCATTTTAATTAATAAGGCCCTAACTTAATGTGAATATTTAAAATACATATTGCATCACTAAATAAACACATATTTAAGTTCATTTGAATATTAATTCCAAATTAAGTGTGAAATATAAGGGGATACATTTTTCTACACTATAGGGGTTTGAATATTTGTCTGGTTTATTGTAGATTTGAGGCTTGAGAAATTTGGGTTTAAAGGGTTTCTTGGATTGTACTTTCATACGAGGGTTTTATATAAGAAATTTATAGATGACATCTTGAGATAAAACCGACATGACCATTGGATCTTAGATGGCTGAGAAATGAAGATTGATATCAAATTTTCCCTATTTTGGCCACTTGAAAAAATGCAATTTTTGTATTCCCCTACCCTAGTTGTACGATCATACAACTATCTATAGAGGCAAAGGTCAAAATAGTAATAATAAAATATTAGGCTTGTTGAAATTTTAAAATAACTGTAGAATTAAACTTGTATAGTCATAAAATTGCACCCCTTGTAATTTCACATACATTGTTATATCTTCTTTAGTGTCCACTCCCTTAGCATGTTGTGTAGGCTCATTTTAGCCCCTACATCAGCCATTTTCCCTCTCAAGATGCTCCAACACCCCTCTTCAGCAACTACCTTTGGGCATCTGCTTCGCGGTAAACTTTGTTCTTTTCTTGTTTGCATCATTTTGTAGCATGATGTGTCCAGACACTAGCACGTCGCACAGACGTTTGTGCACTACGCTAGTGTCTTGATACATTTCAATGTTCAAACAACCGCATCTGAGGATGTTTTCCATTTGTCAACTCATTTTGTCAGTGTTAATGGCTGGGGATGCCCTGAAATGACTCGAAAATATCTTTTCCCTCATATTCTCTCTTTTTATTCCATTCTTTCAATCCATTTGTCTCTCCTTGGGTTCTACCTTGAACTTTCCTCTTCTTTCTCACTCTCTCTTTCTTGCACAAATCCATACAACTTGCCACAACAACACTCTCACATCCTTGCAACAATCTTTACAGCCTTTGGCTCTTGCATGTGATACCTCCCTTGCCTTATGCTCGTGATAATCTTGGGATTTCACACATCCTCTATCTATTGCATCTACATATCGTGATATAGGTTCTCCTCCTCGAGCAGGGATTGCTTTTATCACCTCTTTTGTGATTCAAGTTCTCCTCCTTGAGTAGGGTTTTCATTTATCACTCATACTGGTGGTGCGGGTTATACTCCTAAAGCAAGTTTTTCTTTCACCACAAGCTTTGTCTACGATTCATCTCTTTCTATCTATCTGGCTGTTCGTGGAGGTGGGAACACCAAAATGAGGGTTTGACTAAGGCAAACCCCTATATAGCCCCAACAATTTCTTTAGATATTACACGTGTAGGAATTGAAGATATTCACGTGCTGTAGGCTTCATCACTTGCATGGTTGTGAGCATTTTATTCCTATCTCTTACTCTCTTTATCATTTCTATTTCACTTTATTCCAGCTGTATCACATTCTGTTACTTTCTTGCATTTTGTATATTCTTAGAAATCAGAGTAGAAGTAGTCATTTAGCTATTCTCTATGACATTCTCACTTTCTGGTCCGTACGAGATGCCAGTGCACCATGCTATGGTATGTATCTTGCATTGACGTCCTTTGGCCACGAGATTGTCAATTTGTCTAGAGAATATTTGTGACCTACTGTTTTTGATTCTGAAACTCTCATTGTTGTTCCTTGAGGTAGTTTAGGACAATTCACCTTGTGAGGCTCTCTGAGTAAAGAGAACTCATGTGTAGTGAATTCCCCTTCTCTACATTCCAAAATACAAATTACTAGGACCTAGAAAATACCAAAGAAATCCAAAATGAATTTAATGTCCTCTTTTATTAGTTTAGTATCTGATTTTATTCAAAGCGTTAATGATGTTCCATTCCATGCATGTGATGGTGACTTGCTTTGCCCATGTCACTTGGTGTCTTTGATCCTTCTCATGAAATTCCTCCTAATTCAAAGAATATTTTGTTGCAAGAAGATGAAATCATTAATACCTTTCTTAATGTTACTCTACCTTATCTTCATTCCAATTCATTCTCTTCTAAAGATGATGCATTTGTGAATGATGAATCTCATCTTTATTCCAATGCACTCTCATTTAGAGATGGTGCATTAGTGAATGATGAATCTCCTTCCACATTTGATCTTGTTTGGATCAATGTTGAGAATATATCTTCAAATAATTATTCTACTAGTTGTGACGATTCTATAAATATAATCTATCTCTGTTTCCCCTCAAAGGCCTAAGAGACTAATCATTTACCTAACTCTAGCTAGTACTTCTACTAAAAGGGTTTATTATATCAATGGTGTTCCATTTGATCATGACTCTCCTAACCTTTCTAAGGCTCCCTCTTATAGAGCAGTAGCCCATACTTATGAGAATAGAATGAATAAACAACCAAGTCTTCCTTCATCTCCTAAACTTGCAACTAAAGCACCCAGTGATAATGATCTTGTCGAGCAACTTCGTTTTACTCTAGCTAATATCTCATTGTGGGACTTGCTTCAGTTTGCTCTAGTTTATCAAGGTATGCTTCAGGAAGCCTTGCAAAAATCCTCTTACTTTATTCCATTAGGCTAGCAGGTGTTGATATTTTGATAGCTTATATTTGTGTGGATTTGCCGAATATTATGTTCTATCTATAGGAACTCTCGCCTTCAGAAGTACATAAGCAAGCAGATCCTCTAATGATTATAGTTAACATTAATAAAATTGGAATTAGACATACTCTCATTGATGATGGTTTGACACTCAATGTATGTAGCATTGATCTATTGCCTAAGATTAATATTGATTTATCTTCTCTTAATGCTCCTTCTATTTTTATTCGTGGGTTCGATAATGTTGGGAGACAAGCTCTAGGTACAATAGTATTACCTTTACAACTTGGACCCATTACTATACCCACCCTTGTATATGTTATGTTAGAAAAATTATCATATAATCTTCTTCTTGGTAGTCCATGGCTTCATGCTATGGGTGCAATCCCATCTACCTTGCATAAATCTATCAAGTTCATTTGTAACAATAAAGTAGTCATAGTCAAGGCTGACCTTGAGGCTATGCGCTTATGTGAGATGGCATCTTTCGGTCAGGTTTCAATTGTGCCTACTATTATTCCTTCAGTGTCTTCCAATGTGTCGATGTTTACTCCAACAATACCTACTACAAATGGTACTCTTGAGATAAATGTCCCTGAAGAAAATCCTTTTGAAGCAAGAAATCTTAAGTCTGCTCCTTCCACCTCTTCTCAAGAGAATGCATGTCTTGGTGATGATTGGGGCTCTCTAGAATTTATATAATCCTTTGTTGGAGAGCACAAATTCAACCCAATCCACTCAAACCTTTTGATAACATCATCGAAACCTGCTACCGAAGATGGTTATTCTTCTGCATCGTGGGGTAATGTGAACACAAATTGTAATGTTCTTAGTGTTGATCCTCCTTCTTAGGAAGATGATTATGCTTCTGCTAAAGAGGATAATGTTGGTAGTCATGTTAAAAGGATGATGGAAATCCCATAGAGGAGTGTGATCCCCATTACTGGAATAATGCTCTGTACAAAGATCCTCCTCCTTTGTCTTCTATCTTTGTTTCTTCTTCTTGTGAGAAGTCAAAACTTTCTCCACAAGAGAAATGGTTGCTTCCTACTCCTCATCTATTGTTTGAACAAGAGCATATTTTGTTGAGGCTTCTCAAAGCCCGCTTGATTACTCTTCCTCCTCCTACACATAAGAAATTTCATAAAAATAATATATAATTTTTTTTTTCTATGCATACCATCGAGTGCTTGGCCATTCCACTAATGAATGTAAGGCCTTGAAGGATAAAATACAACATCATGATTCAGGTGCCATCACTCATTTATTTTATGATGCACCTACTTTTTCTTCAAATGATAAGTGATATCAAGGTTTACCTATATCCTACATGGTTATCCTCCCTTGTACACTGGGGGCAGTGATAACTTGTTTTGGAGATGTGTGTCCTTCTTAAGGACCTTGTCTCTTCTCTTTGTCTTTCAACTGAAGCATCCCTTGAGTGGACCCCTTGTTGTCTTGAAGGGTTCTCGAGGGACCCCCTTTGAAATATTATCCCTTGAATCAAATCATTTGTGTCTAGCTTGGGGGAAGCCTGACTAGACCTTTCTTTTCAAATAGTGTGTCCATTGAGTGGACCCTAAGCCTTCCAATTTGTTGACAGTCTGCGTGACTACCTTCTTGAATTCCTATGTGGTCGCTTTGTTTTCAAATATGCTTTATCTGTGAGTAATATGTCGCTTTGTAGGTGCACCTGTAAAGTTTCTTTCCAATTCAACTTTGCGGTGTCCCCTCCTTCTGGGTTTCCTTCATGTGAGAGATCTTGGGGGATACCTTCTTGTAGGTCTATAGGCCTATAAGATGCATACTTAATGGGGCTTCCTTCATATGAGAGATCTTGGGGAATCCCTCCTTGTAGGTCTATGGACTTGTGAGATGCTTAATTCTTTATGTTTCTTCCATGTGAGAGATCTTGGAGGATGCCTCCTTGTAGGTCTACGGGCCTATGAGGTGCTTACATCCTTAAATCCTCTCTCTTCTCTTTTCTATATATTGGATCAAAGATCTGCATCTTCTTCATCCTGAGTATATGCCCTTCCATGGTTCAAAGAGTCATCTACTTCCTCTACAATATCCTTTTGACATGTGATGCTATTTATGTTTAGTATAATTCCTTTAGCATGCATATTAGTGTAGATTAATATGCTCGCTAAAGTGGGGGAAAATGTATAGTCATAAAATTGCACCCCTTGCAATTTTACATACATCTTGTATCTTCTTTATTGTCCACTCCCTTAGCATCTTACGTAGGCTCATTTTAGCCCTTTAATCAGCCTTTTTCCCTCTCAAGATGCTCAAACACTACCTTTGCATGTCCACTTCACGATAATTTTTTTGCTTTTATTGTTTGCATTGTTTTGTAGCATGATGTGTCAAAACACTAGTGCACCACATAGACGTATGCTCACCACGCTAGCGTCCTATGACATTTCAACATTCAAACGACCGTGTTCGAGCATGTTTTCCACTTGTCACCTCATTTTGTCGATGGTAATGATTGGGGACGCCCTGAAATGGCTCGAGAAGCTTCTTTTCCCTCATATTCTCTCTTTTTAATCCATTCTTTCAATCCATTTGTATCTTCTTGGGTTCTACCTTGAACTCTCCTCTTCTTTCTCACTCTCTTTCTTGCACAACTGCATACAACTTGCCACAACAACACTCTCACATCCTTGCAACTCTTTGCAGCCTTTGTGTCTTGCATGTGATACCTCCCTTGCCTTGTTCTCATGAGCATCTTGAGATTTCATACATCCTCTATCTATTGGATCTACATATCATGATATGGATTCTCCTCTTCAAGTGGGAATTGCTTTTATCACCTCTTTTGTGATACAGATTCTCCTCCTTGAGCAGGGTTTCCTTTTATCACTCATAATTGGTGGTGCGGGTTCTACTCCTGAAGCAGGTTTTGATTTCACCAAAAACTTTATCTACTTCGGTTCATTTCTCTCTATCTATTTGGTTGTCTGTGGAGGTGGGAACACCAAAATGAGAATTTGACTGAGGTAAACCCCTATAAAGCCCCAACAATTTATCGAAATATTACACACACTGATATTGAATACATTCACGCGCTAGAGGATTCATCACTTACATGGTTTTGAGAATTTTATTCCTATATCTTGCTCTCTTTATCATTTCTATTTCAATTTATTCCAACTTTATTGCATTATGTACATTCTTAGCAATCAAAGTAGAAATAGTCATTTAGCTATTCTCTATGACATTATCACTTTCTGGTCCATACGAGATTCCAATGCGTTGTGTTGTTGCCTATATCCCGTGTTGACGTCCTTTGGGCGAGATCTTGTCATCTTGTCTAGAGAATCTTCGTGACCTGATCTTTCTATTTCTGAAACTCTCATTGTTGTTTCTTGAGGTAGTTTAGGGTAGTTCACCCCATGAGGATCTTTGAGTAAAGAGAACTCATGAGTCGTGAATCCCCCTTCTCTACAAAACTATTGAAAAATTATTAGAAATTTAAGCAAAAATAATATAATTGGGGGAGGGGGGTTCACAAACCCTTCATCCCATCAGTTTGTTGCACAACCTAGTAGCCTAACATGATGGATGATGTTTTCATATCCACTAGCTTTTCCGATTTTGAGTAGCGAATCCCCCTTTCTTGGTGGGATATTGAGTGGCAGGGGCTTAGCCCCCCAACATGGTCCTCAGTCCTAGGGAGACCACCCCGCACAATCTGTGCGGATATTAATTTCAAACCACCTATAAAATTTAAAATATAGTTTAATATATTTTAAATCTACCACCTATTTAAATTCTTCCACCTCCTTTTAGTGGTGTGCCATCGAGGCACCACTCGTGCACCACTGTTAACCACCAACATAAGTGTAATTGGGATTTTTTTTTCAAAATGACATAACTGTCACCCAAGATGTCAATTTTTTGACTTCCAATAGTCAACAAAAATCTTTCTCCATGCACTATGTAGTGTTATAGGTTTGGATCTTTATTTTTATTTTTCCATCAATTTTTGGGGCCCAAAAGATAGATATTATTGTTTTCATGTCTTTGAGCATAAATTTCGCATACATAATCAAAATTTCAATCTCAAATGAGCATTGGATAGAATGTGTAGTGTAGTACATAATGGATAAATCATATATCTTTTTTGGTGCAAAGAGAGGATTGTACTTGGTTTATCACTTATAGATTCTTGAAATTCAAGGTGTGATTGTGTGAGCATCTAGATGAGTCAAGAGGGAAAACATTGAGGGAGTACATGTTTTTATATGATATTTATGATGGTATAGATGATTATTAGTTTGTTGCTTTTTGGGATAGGTTTACATGGGTTTTTATAGTTAGAATTTGATGTTGAAAGGTACACAAGTTGTCTTTGATTTTAAGGACATGGGTTGACACATGTAGAGACTTGGAGTCTCATGTGGGTGATACTTGAGTGTAGGTACAATGTTGGTGATGATTATGGTGTCATAGATATCTAAGTGTATTTGAGAATTGGCATGACATAATCATGTATGTGGTTGTTTGGTGATGATATGGTTTGGTGTTAGGAGGTTTTTCTTATCTCCTATATGCATGATTGGTTCCTTGAATATGGTTACTTATTTATGAACATGTTTGGTGAATCAAATATATGTTTGATTTGATGTTTGAGTCTTATTGTCTTCAAGATTATCTTCTTTGATATCTCACTTTGTAAGTTACTAATGTGATGATGAGTTTGCATGATTTAGTTTTTGGGATCTTTGAGTTATGGATTTATATAGGCTAATCACCCATTTATTTTTAGTGGGATGACTTAATGTGGATTATCTATATCCAAGAGGTTGATTCAATTTTGATGTAGAATTTGTTAGTTAGCCTTGTTTATGGTTATTTGTAAATTTGTATGTTACTTTGAGATAAGAGGGTGGATGCTTAGAGTACATAGATAGTCAATTTTTGGGACTTGTAACATGTGGTTTCATCACAAAGTCATAATATCTTGGTTATATTTCATTGGTTACACATTTTAGTGGGAGCTTTTGAAAAATGATGATTTGGTGATGCAAGATTGATTCTTGATGTTTTGATGGTCGTTGTATCTTCTTGGCTTAGATATCTTGGTTCTAATTATTCTATGGAGCTGCTAAGATTGTAGTTGAGTGTGTGTGGAACATGGGTGATCTTCATTTAGGATATGGTTGTCTTGATTCCATGTGTAGCTCAATATCATGATTCAATAGGAGTTGTTAGAAATGAGGCGGGTTCATTATTGGTGATGAATGATCTTCTTAGTTTTTTTTATGTATTGGAGGAAGTATTAGATCCCATTACAGTAGAAGAGTTCTTTCACATTTATGGGTTCATTGTTAGGAGGTTGTTTTTGAAAAGATAAGTAGCATTTACAGGGTGTCGTACCCTTTACATAACGAGCCACAAGGGCCAAAAAGGACAAGCATGGTTTTGAAAGGGCCAAGAACCTTTTACAGAGCTAAAGCATCACCGACACAAGAGAAACCCAACATGAGTAGACACACCACAACACATAGCAGAAGCATCAACAACACCTGGTCACCGAATAACCAGGCGAAGGAGGACTATCAAAACCAACAATCCCCAAAATAAAGAAAGTCAAAGCAATCCAAATCTAGTACTTGAACCAGAAGCAACTAAAACTTAGGGCAAGCAACAACCCTAAGCAACCTTCCACACAACAAGCCCTAAGGTCTTGCCAAAAACTAACCAAGCCACTAACCACCTGCAGCAGTTGGATTGTAGCAGAACTACCGCTCAAAATTGAGCCAACCCAATTTCCTCCAAAGGAGGGGTAAGAAACCCTCCTAGCAACATAGAAAATAACTTCACAATGCACCGATCCAAGAACAACCATAGCCGAATCACAATAGACCCACCGTGCACCAGCCTTCTTGCCATAAAAAGAAGGCAATCCATAGATAATCACCAAAGCTGAAGCAAGAGAAGCAACAACCAACATGCAACACCAACCCACTTGGAAAACCAACACAAACTCCACCTCAATAGGAGATGGCTCCCCTCTAATGGAGCAAACAAGATGAAAACCCTCCAGACCAATGCCACCACTCACCCACTCAACCAGAATCCACCTTAATAGGAACTCATAAGAGGGGAAAGCTCTCTCCACCATCTCAACAACAACCATCTCTACCTCTAAAAGAGAGGGATCCCCCTCAATAGGAGCAGACTTCACCTCAAAAGAAGCCAATTGAAGAACATATCAAAGAATAGTGACCAAAGAAAAGAAGGCCATCACGTCTGTTGGAAACATAGGAAGCAGGCATGACATCCCAGTCAACATCTTAAACATTCCACCCCTCTCATCCGAACATAACAGACCCAAGCCAACCACCCAAATGGGACTAATTTTTTTTTGCCAAAGAACCTCTTTAGGGAACCACAAGGCCCCACCAGTCCTCCATACAACAAGTAGAGGGCCATCGGACTGAACCATAACTCTTGTAGGGGACCCACACAACAAAGGAAGTAAGAGGTCTAAAGCTCCACTTTTTCCATCACTGAGCACACAAGGCCCAAAACGTAGCACCTTCATCGCAAACTCCTCAATAGACCAAAGGTGAGGAGGGAGAAAGATAGTGTACAGGAGAAGACTAGAAACTTCCCCAGAATTCCAAAAATAGAGGATGGGAATCTCATCCCATGACATCACACCTAACCCCATAAGCCCAACATAAAAGGCCAGAGGACCACAATATAGAAGGGAAGAAACCCATTGCAGCAAAGCAGCGAACCCTACCACAGAAAAATACAAATTGCAAGCATTGGCAAAAATGGGCAATGCAAAGAACTAGCAGGCCAAAACTCATAGCCTAGCCACCACAACCCCAGCTGGGCCAGGGGGAGAGAGCCACTACCATTTCCAATAACTATCACAGAGCCAAAACAAGGATTGCACCCAACCTCAACACACAAAGGATCAAGTCACAGACCAACTCCAGCCATGAAGCCCAGCCACACAAACCCGCATCTCACCAGGGAGGGAAGCCCACCAAATGCAACCACCACATCACCATTTGTGGAGGGCGAAAATGCATCTCCCATAAAAAAATAGAGGAAAGACCACACGAGCCTTCCACACTCATCCCTCGTAGGAGAAATGACAACATCTTTCAAGCCAAAAAGACCCAAAAGGGACTGCGAAACATTCTCACCGGTGGCCAATGAAAGGGAAACAATCCAAGTCCCAGCACACTAGGTAACATACAACACCCCACAATCAGGATCACCTTCATCCTCAGTATCCCCAGCGTCAATCCCCTTAGAAAAATTCAAAATGCCCGCTCCTGTGTGATTCCCGCTCGATGAGGCTCCCATTCTTTACTATCATGTTATTGGAGGTTGTTATCTTCATGTTATTGAATATTTTAATTTTTTTATTTAGAGTGTGTTTGGTATTATGTCATGATGTACCCTTGATTATAGATTCAAGTTTTGGCATGAACCATGTTCTCTTGAGACCAGGATGTATGAATTGTTGCATGTGATCTTCTAGTAGGAGATGGTTAGATCATGATGTCATATTGAGTTCTTGATTCTATGGTTGGATCTTTGACATTGATCTTGTTGGTTCTGTTGGTATTGAGTACATTTTTCATTTTCTTAGGAGATTCATGAAAGTGTAGTGTTGCATTTAGATCTTAGCATGGATTGATCATTGGTAGGTTCTCATGGATACTTGGAGAACTAGGTAAGGTTGGAGCTCTCTTGTGATCAGAGAAATTTTCTTGAGACATTTACTCTTTGGAGGTTTCAACAAGAAGACTAAGGAGATTTCACCTGGATATGTAAATTAGTTCATGATGGACCTATAGAGGAGATTGTTCTTAGAGTGAGTCATGATGAATTGGTTATCTTGGAGGAGCATTCTCATTCTCCACTCCTGGTCTACTTGGCAGTTTATCATTTGAGAGGTATTTTCCCATTATTTTTTCAGATGTGTTATGTTTCATGATTTTTTTTCTCATGGGAATGAGTCTTGAACCATAGTGATTGATTTTGGGAGACTAATTTGAGGATCATTTAGCATGACTTTTTATTGCTTTATTTTTCATAGATAAGGATCTTGAGCTATGGTTAGTTTTGTTGGATTTTATGGTGAACTCCTCAACACCCCAGGATCACCTACAAGACAACAATAACTTCCACAACAAATAAATGGTAGAAATATCATACTATGATTATGGATGCAAGATTTTCAGATTGAATATATCAACGTATGTACATATGATTCCTTTCTTATAAAGGAAATTTGTGAGATAAGATTAAACAAGATTATGACGTGTCTTAATCTTGTACAATGAGATAACTACCCCAATAAATATTAAATAAATTAGGACACAAGCATTAAATTCCAAAAGATAAGTGACAACTAATACTTTACTAGAAATATTCCCTCCTAATTAATTTCTAACCCTCCTAGGACCTAAGTGGACTTAACATGTAAATAGGACCTAGATAGGTAAAACACCTATTTATACCAACACCCCCCTTTAAGTACAACTTAGGGAGTCGATTATTATGTAAAGATGCAAGGATTCATCTTAACGACAAGGCCATATTAGGAACACATGTACATATGCAATGCAATCTCTCACAACCAGAGAAAAGGAGAAAACTCAATGGGATAAAAATCCTCCCCAAAAGAGATATGAAATACAATAATTATTTCAATAAAAAAATGAGAGGCAAAAACCCCATTTGAGGAAAAATAACCCCCATAATAGAGATAAAGAAGAGACCATTTAGCCCCCCTCAATGAAATAACCTGCTACAAAGAATCACTAGAAGCACACTGGTGGAGTAACACTAGAATCCTTAATTAGGCAAGAAAAGGAAAGATAATTATGATTCTAGAAACCATATCAAAGTCACTCAAGGACTCACTCTTGGAATCATGATAAAGCAACAACATACTTGATGCCAAGGAACACTGGAAAACACACAATCTGGAGTAAATTTAATATTGGAATGAAGCAACAAGATATAGAACATCGTTCTATAACTGAAATGAAGTGAAAAGATTTGAATTGTGCCCTCCCAAATATCAAAATATCCAAGTAATCTCTAGGACATGCATTGAGGAAAAATTGAAATAATGATATACCTAGGATAGAAATAGGAAAAATTGAATGGATGGCATGATAAAGCTGCTTAATACCTTTACAAAACTATAAGAATTGTGAAAATTAGAGATTATGGAAAAAAATTATTAGCTCAACAACCAAAAATGAAGATCTAACTTCAAACAACAATAAATGCCTCAAAACAACAAAATTTTGGCAATAAATTTCACCTTGGTAAAATTGGCAAAGCCAAATTTCTAGCGATATATCATTTATGAAAAACAAACTTTTGGATTACAAGTTATGATCATTTGAAAAAAATAGCCTATTAGGGTCTCCGAGGAACATAAATAGGCCCCTTGGGCTTAAGCCCTTGGGTGCACCATGTGACTGCATGCATAAAATTTGGTTTTAAAAAAACCCACCACCTAGTGGTAGAAACATTGCTAGGACGAGTGATTGAGGGGTAAGATGGTTTATCCCTTGTTCTTCTCTGTGCAACATGACACTTGGGTTCATGATCTGGATTAACTACCTCTTGTGGATCTTGTATAAATTTGATAGTTGTATTGGGAATTAACAAGTCGATCTTTTCATGCATCGACAACCGCCAATGTAATAATTGGTATGAGAGTTGAGGTCACAGGTTTGAACCCCTTGCTTGTGATAGGGGGATTGTTGCAAGATTATGTGTCCCTTGGTATTATTTGTGTAGCATTATGCTTGGGTTTGTAGCATGGATTAACCACCTCCTATGGATCTTGAATGAATATGGTGGTTGTATCGAGCATTAATAGGGTGATATTTTGGTACAACAACCACCACCAATGTAACACTATGTCACCTAGGGTGTAGCCCCCAAAGCGCTAAGAATTGATTGCAGTGAATTAAGGCTTGTGACCAAGCACTAAGGCCAACAACTTAACCAAAATTGGTTAGCACAATAAATATGGTTAGGTAATAAAATACAAGTTTCTTTTTTAAAATTTTAAAACTTGCAAAAAAAAAATTGTACCATAAATTTTCTTAAGACCTTTCATACTATCAAAGACCATACATTGGTAGAGAGGATGATTACACCAACAAAGTATTGATAGTGTAGTACTGACGTATTAACAAGGAAATGATAGTCGATGAATCACAAACACCTTGTACACAAAATGATGCTAGTGCAAGGAATATGCTAGATTCCTAAGAATATACCAATGGTATAGACTATAGAGTACAATTTGTAAGGTCATATGCAATATCACTTTAGATGAAATTTTTTCCTAAGGTTCCTGAATAAAAGTGTCAAATTTTGATGAATTGAAAATTGATCTTTAGATCCTTAGGCCTTCTAAACACAAATTTGGGGTCAGTATTAACCCAAAATTCTTAAAAAAATTAGCTACCCCTAGATTTGGAAATGAAAACCCTTCTTCAAACCCTTGTAGAGTAGTCAAAACATAATGAAATTTGAAAAAATAAAAGGCAAACCTGACTTTCTTTGATGCCTTGGATTTCAACCATAAGCTCATCAAAACTCCCAATTACACCCAAAAAAAATTCACACCAAGATAGGTCCCTCAGTTATGGGAACAAGTCTACAACACTTAAGCTCTAATACCATGTAGGAGTTTATGGTGAGCTCCTCAACACCTAGGATCACCTACAGGAAAACAATAACTTTCATAAGTGATAAATGACATAAATTTCATGCTATGATTATGGATGCAAGATTGTTAGGTTGAATATATCAATGTACATATGATTCCTTACATATAATAGAAATTTGTGAGATAGGATTAGAAAATATCATTGCATGCATCTTAATCTTGTATAATGAGATACCTACCCCAAATTGAATATTAAATGACTTAGGATAGAAGAATTAAATGCAAAAAGATAAGTGACAACTAATACTTAACTAGAAATATTCCCTCCTAATTAATGTTGGCTAAAAAGATTCTAGGACCTAAGTGGACTTAACATGTAAACATGAACTAGATAGGTAAAACACCTATTTACCAACAAGTTTTGGAGGATTTATTTTGAGGGATGTTTAGTATGGTTATCTCCTTGTTCATGTGATTCTATTTATGTTATTATCCATTGATGATGAGTTTTAGGAGATGTTCATTAGGCTGATTTCCTATTTTAGGAATCGATACTTTGAGTTTGTATTGGTGTGAATATAGTCTTGTACCTAGTTAATTCTTTACTAGGGACTTAGGGGACTTATTCACATGATAAGTTTATTTAGGATATAAGCTTTCTTCTAGAAGTCTTAGTTGTCTTATGTAGACTTTACATTATCCTAGGTAGTCATGAGTTAGTTGTCTCATGTAATAGGATTAAGACACTTGTCACGATCTTGTGTAATCCTATCTCTCACCTTACCTTTATAAGAAAGGAATCTCTTACATATTTTGCATCTTGATCAACATCTTGATCATATTATAATTCTTGTTTGGTGGAATAAAATCTTTCATTGTTGCTTCTCTCTATTTCTTGTGGAGGTTATTTGGTGTTGTAAATTGAAGATCTTGGTTGCTCACTTCAACATGGTATCAAAGATTTGAATCTGGAAAGCCCCTTTCTTTTTTATTAGAGATTTTCTACCATCAAGTTTTCTATTGTGATTTGAGTTTCTTTTATGATCTTGTAAATTCTTGTATGCCCTTCTCTTGCGTTTAATATGATATTGAGAATTAGAAAGGGGTTTGCAAAGCTCTGTTAATCCTATATTGCATGTATGATTTTTGGTGAGATCTGGTGATTGAATTTTTTTTGGCTATAGTGGTAGTATTTTTGGCTATCCCATTGTGTCTAGGAGGTTCAAGAAAGTCATACTTGGCTTTTGTTTCACTTGATTTGGTCACCATTTGCAACTTTAGAAAACGAGGGTTTGAAGCTCTCTAGCAAACAAATTTTTACCAGAGTATTTTTGACCCAAATGGATTTTTGCATTGTGTTTAGAAGGCCCAAAAACTCCTATTCTCATATATTTTTTTTTTCCATTTTAGACGAATTTGATTCTTGGAATTTTTTTATTTTGCCACAGGTCATCACTATAGGCCTAATTCCAGCCAATTTTTCGAAAATTCATAAATTTTTGCCACAATGTTTGTTTTTTCCAAACAATATATTGTCAAAAAGGTGGTTCAACGAAATTCATTGTGGTGTAAGTGATTTTTGTAGATTTTTTCATTTTTTTCCTATTTTTCAGCCCAAAGCTACATGTGCATTTATTACTTGTAACTAACATAAATTTTGCATACAAAGTCAAAATTTATAATTTTTATTTTAAAATTACTCAAAAAATTGTAAGGAATCTATTTATAACCTCTATTTATAGTTTTGAGAATATTTTTTTCTAAAAATTATGAAAAACAATGTGTGTTATAAGCGATTGATTTGAGCTTGTCACTTGTACAAATTGCAAAATATGTTCATTGTAATTTGTTGGGGGTGTTGCAAATTCAGTTTTAATACACTATGGGGGGTGAAAGGCACAATTTAAGTGCCACATTTTCTTCTTTCTCTTGGTGTTATTTCGTCCAACGCAACAGATCTAAGGAAAATTGAACCACTCACTCCACATAATTATCATACTATTGAACACCCAAAATACTGATAAGAGGGTGAATTAGTATTCTATTAAACCATTTAGCTATAAACCATCCAATAATTAAAACATATCTATATCTGCAATTGTGAATAAAGACATGAAAGAGATCATAAAACCACATGACACATAACTGCCAAGATTTTTATGTGAAAAACCCAAAAAGGGAAAAACCATAGTGAGGATTAGCTTATAATATATTATAATCGATTATAATATATTACAGGGGCACACTGCTGAGACACACTATCCTTGAAAGGATCATAACCTAAAATGATTATGAAATGGAGTGTGGCTCACTACTAAAAAGTGAACTGATAGAATACACCTTTCATGTGTTGAATTCAGTTCCAATTAAGCTTTGAAAGTAAAAATCTGCACTACCTTGCTATTGCTCAACATACACAAAAATTATACCTCGATACTAATCTTATAGATTAAAATTTACAAGTTCGCACTATCACACTATCACACATCTTCCTTTTTTTACTATATCATCTCTTCTACAAAACAAAAATGTTCTATATATATATGCTATTATATCCACATACATCAATTAGGTTGGCCTAATTAGATGTACATATACTTAATTCAAAAAATAGCTTGTCAACTTAAATATTGAAACAAAGATACTTTTGTGGTCAAACCAAAATGTACAAGGCAAATTTTAGGTTGAAACAAACCTAAAAAGGATCTCTTTGACATCCAAAAATCATATTAAGTTGCATACCACACATTCAAGTATAAGGTCAGCCAAAAGAGGACTTGATCACAAAATTAGGCCAAGCTAACTAACACCAATCAACCATATGATCATACACAATTTGGATTAAGGGTAGAGATGACACCTATAAACCATCTCCTAAAGTGTTAGAGACTGAATCAAGGTACCAAAGAAATGCAAACCAATTAACTCATACCACTTTTTATAGTTATAAGCTAAAAATGTATGTCAAAATTTTTTCATTCATATCTTTTAATTTGTAAATCCAAAATAGTTGAAAACATGTTCATATATGTATTTAATAGTCCTAAATAACATAATAAAACCGCATAGGCCGAGCTTCTAATACAAGAAATTCTGAACCAAATTACCAGATGAAAGTAACACAAACACTGCTTATCAAATTAGGAAAAAAATGTCGGCAACCAATATTGGCATCAATGAAAAAACACTAGAGGATCTCTTCTTCATTCTTCCAAAAATATCCCCCTTTTTCATTGATGGCAACATGTGCCAAAAATCAATCTTCAAAATTATCTTTAAAATTATGAACTCAAATTGTGTGAATTCCCCCTTTCAAATATACACCAAAGTTTCTCTATAACTTCTCCCAAAACTTCAAAAATTTTCCCCCTTACGGTTCCAAAAATTATCCAACTCCAAAAATTCTCCCCCTTTGATATCAAGGACACAGGGTGTGCTGGTGATAAACTTGCAAAAAAAGAAAAGAAATTGAAATAAAAAAATGTAAGGAAAATTTTAATCGAAACTAGGGGCACCTTCTAATTCCTTGAGAATGGATTCCCAAGTAGGCTTTCCATCATCCCAGATCCCCTTCTCTCTAAAAATAACTTGATGCAATGACTCTAACTTTACTAAGCTCTATTCGCCTTCTTCCGGAGTGGATGGATTAATATTTATCTTGTGAATTTTCTTTGCATCCGCCAGGGCACTTGATATCGAGATATTTTTGGACTTCTCCAGATCTCCAAGCTATTCAAACAACCTTATGACATCCTTGATTTGCCTTTGCAAAGTGAAAAATTTGTTTTGGAAGTCTAAAATAGAAGTCTAGGAAGCATAGTCTTTGTCATATGCAACTTTGTAGGCTCTAGAGGGATTGGCAAGTTGTGACTCTATTGAGTCCACTAAATCTTTAATACCTTGAGTGGCATCCAACCACCACATGCAGTACACAAAAAATATATGGGCTTCCTCTTCACATTCCCTTACCTCCTTTAAGCATTGAATTACCTTGCTGTGTGTGGTTGCACATTTGTTTGCAATACCAGTAACTTTTCTCCAAAAGCCTTGACTCTATCTATTTTTTAGTTTGCTCCTTAAGGCTAGAGCTATACTCTTTGAGTGTGTCAACCAAAAAATTTAGATTCTCAATAGGGGCTAAGGAGTCATCAATTGTGGCATCGAGAATTGTATCCTACAAAGTCTTGATGGAATAATTTATTAGTTTAGTCTCTTTCTGATGAATTTCAATAATTTCCTTTCTTCTAGAGGAAAGAAAGGTATCTCCAAGCTCCATCCTCTGAATAGGTGAGATATTATTTAGATCCACACAACCTAGATGTGATGGGAGTTGAATCAACTGAGGTGGAATCACAGGCTAAATCCTAATTTTTATTGACAAAAGACCCTTTAGAGTGTTACCATATGATTCTTTGAATGGATTTGATGGCTCAATGGTATTTGTAGATTCTTCTTAACTTCTTCCAACCTCTGTTTCTTCTTGATTTTCTTCTTTCTTTTCATCTTCTTCCTTTCCAGAGGTACTTTTTGATGCTTTATCTTTATTTTCTTTCTCCTTCTTGTCCTCATCATCCTTTCTATCATCATTCTTTCCAAATTTTCTTTCTTCTCCTTCATTTTTATCTTCTTCACCTTTATTTTTATTATTCTCATGGTGTTCTTCTCGATAATATTTTCTCTGGTTGTATCCTCTATGTCTTCTAGAGGAGCAAATGTCTCCGAAGAAGCATGCATATCATAAACCTTATCCAAATATATATCTCTTTAATAGAATGATCTTTTACCTCTTTGTAAATGGGTAAACTGGTTGTAGAAGGGAGCATTTTTTTTTGTATCAATACCTTTTTCTTTAATAGGATCTTGTACTTGAGCTATATGGGATGAAGAAAAAACATTCATTCCAATTCTCTTTTCCATTTCTTTCACTATATCAAACGTCTCTTGCCTTATTTTTTCTGAGGTATCATTTTCCCTTGTCATGTAAATAGTGATTCTTTGTTTGACTCTAAACCTTTTAGTGTATTATTTTAGCAGGATAGCCTATCATCCTAAGATAAGGAGGATCCAAAATTATTCATGGCATTATTTTTAATCTTATCTTCAACATTCACAACTTCATGCCTTCTTCACACTCAACAAAAATAAGGTTTGATACCAGATGCTTTGAATCACCTTTAAAAATCCTTCAAAATGCTTTGTTTTCTTCCAAAAGTGTAAAATTCATTTACTATGATTTATAATTTCACTTTATACCTTACCAATCTACCCTAACTTCACATTTATTGCATTAGATGTCAAAAAGCTGATAAAAACCTCATGAATACACTATAAACCCTAAAATGCTCTATAAATCGTTAAATTTGCATATTTTCTATTGAAATATTTTTCAAAATATTTAGAATGTCATTTTGCATCACATATCTTTGTGTCACTGCTTGACACCTCATACATAAGGGGTTTATTGGTTCTCTTTGTAATTGCTCTCCCTAAACCCATTATTAGATTTAGTTTTTAGAAGAATCATCTACACCAGATAGAGGTACAAATGTTTTTGGTTCATTCATGTTCTCAAGTTCTTCTTTTTTCTTCTAGATTTTCTCCATTTCCTTCTTAACTTCAGTAGAATCAAATTTTTTCACAGGTTTATTCCTTTGTTCCAAATTAGATTTCCTTCCATTTTTACTTCTTCAGAATCTTGAAATATGTCCAAGTTTTTTTGTAGGTTCAACACACAACATTTTTCTAACCAAATTGATTTTCATTTATCCTTGATCTACATTTGTTAGCCTTATGTACAAATGCATTGCATGTGTAGCAATAACCATGAAAATATTGAACCATTCTACCAGAATTGAATCTATTCATCATCATTTGAATTTTGCACTTAGTAGCTCTATGTCGAGTTTTCTTGCATGCAAAACATTATCCAAAAAAGAATCCAAGATTTTGATTCATTCTACTTCTATATTTTGTTGCCCTATGACCAAATTTATTACATGAGAAAAAAATTCCATTGAAAGATGGGTACCTCTGAGCATTAGGTTTTTTGATAGGAGTCCTTCTAGTATTGATTATTTGATTCTTGATCTATCTGCCATTGCCTTGAGTCTTCCTTTTATTTTCATCCTTGAGAGGGATCTGATTTTCCTTTGAAATTTATTCTTCTTCAAGTCCCAAGCCACTTTTATCCTTAGAAGGTTTTTGTCCTGCAATTAGTTCATCTAGCCTTGTAGAACATATTTTGAATTTTTCCTCATGGGCTCTTTCTTTCTCCAAATCCGATCTTAAGGTTACCACTTCTTGTTTAAGCTTTTTGATAGTCCTCAATTCTCTTCTCTTCTTCCTCTTGCACTTTCATTCTAGTGATATCCTCATTTTCTTTCTTTAGCCGATCATTGAATTCTCTATGCATTTCTTTGAACTTCTTGATTTTCTCTCTTAATTTTTTGATGTATTCATTTGCTTCTTTTAGGTTCTTCAGAATTTATTTCGCTTTCAACTTTATCAAGATATTCAAGAGCAATATTGAGTCCTTCTTTGCCAATTATGCAATCATCTTCTATGTATTCAGTTGCAGAGATTTATTATGAAGGAATGGGACACCTTTTTTCAACCATAAGCTCAAACTCTGAGATCTTCCTCAAGTTGATAGGATTTTCTATAGGAACCAAGATTTGATACCAATTGTTGAAAACCCAAAATACTAGGAGGGGGGGTGAATCAATATTTTAATAAACCATTTAGTTAGAAACGATCCAAGAATTAAAAAATATCTAAATGAAATTGTGAATAAAGACATGCAAGAAATCATAACACCACATGGCACATAAACACCAAGATTTTTACGTGGAAAACCCAAAAAGTGAAAAATCATAGTGAGGATTAGCTAACAATATATTATAACCAGTTATAATAGATTACAAGGGCACACTACCAAGACACACTATCCTTGAAAGGCTCACAACCTGAAATGATTATGAAATGGAGTGTGGCTCACTGCCAAAAAGTGAATTGATAGAATACACCTTTCATGTGTTGAATTTAGTTCCAATTAAGTTGTAAAAGTAAAATCTTGCATTGACTTGCTATTACTCAAGAAACACAAAAATTATGCCTTGATACTGATCTTATACATTCAAATTTACAAGTTCGTACTATCAGTCTATCACACATCTTCCTTTTTTTATATCTCATCTCTTCTACAAAAAAAAAATGTTCCTAATATATATGCTATTACATCTGCATACATCAATTAGGTTTGCCTAATTAGACATGTACATATACTTAATTCAAAAAATAGCTTGTCGACTTAAATCTTGAAACAAAGTTTCTTTCACACTCAAACCAAAATGTGTAAGGAACAGTTTAGGTCAGTATAGACCTAAAAATGATCTCTTTGACATCCATAGAACATATTAATCTTCATACCAAAAATTCAACTATAAGGTCGGCCAAAAGAGGACTTGATCACAAAATTAGGCCAAGTTAACTAACACCAATCAATCATATGATCATATGATCATGCGTCATTTGGATTAATTATAGAGCTGACACTTGTAAGCCATCTCCCAAATTTGTAAAGACTAAATTTAATAGATGTATTTAATAGTCTTAAATAAAATACTAAAAATGCATAGGTTGATATTCTAATATGAGAAATTTTAGACCAAATTACCAAATCAAAGTAACACAAACATTGCTTACCAGATTAGGAAAAAATTGTCAACAACCAATTGATGTTGGCATCAATGACAACACACCAAAGGTTTTCTTCTTCATTCTTTCAACACATACATGGAAGCTAAAAATGACTCAATTGTTACAATATAAGGGTTAATGGAAAATGTTAGAAGAACAACAATGCGATTTCACAAGGGAGTATGAAAAATTTACCCATAGATGTAAAATGGATAAGGAAAAAGGGCTCATTGGCTTAAATGTATCAAATAACTTGTTTCATATTCCAGAGTGTAAAACACCTAAGAATGTTTGAGAAAAAACTTGAAAAATTGTATGGTAAAGTCAATCAGTTCAAAATCTTGCAACTTCAAGTTGATTTACAATCACTCTCCCTAGATGCATTTCCTTCTATTCAAGATTTTCTTGCACACTTCAAACTAATTTTGTCACAATTGAAAGGGTGTGGGAATGATAAATTTGATGATGAATGTATCTTCTTGATTCTGTTTAAGTTAAGAGACCCTTATCAATTTTTCTCTTCTACTTTCTATTCTACTATGGATTCCATAGGGAAAGATTATAAAATTACTTCTTTTGAGTTATTTTGTGAGCGTCTTACTAGGGAGGAGGCCAAATTGGTTCAATTGGATGCGCTGCCTAGTTCTAAGAATCAAGATATAATGGCTCAATATTCTAAGGGTAAAGGAAAGAATAAGAATAATCCCAAGACAAAATCATCTTCATGTAGTGAGTCTCCCTCCGAACCGAAGTAGAAGAAAAATCAAAAGTCCACTCCATCTCCTTCTTCTTCTATCTTTGGAGATTCTTCTTCCATGTCTAAGAAAAAGAAAGGAGATCCTTGTTCATTTTGTGGTAAAATTAGGCATGATGAGTCTTATTTTTTCAAGAGACTAAAGGCCTTAGAGGAAGCTATGAGGAAGCATAAAATTTTAGTGCCCGTCTTCTTCCATGAGCAAAGGGAAAGCTATTTCGACACATGCCTTGTATACATCTACTGATAATTGGATTATTGATTTAGGTGCTTCACATCACATGACCAATTCACATGATCTTCTTGATTCCATTGCTTATACCTCTACTTCTCATATTACAGTTGGAAACTCTTTGCAGATTCTAGTTTTGGGGAAAGGCTCCGTTTAGATGCTAGATGGGTGCATTGAGGATATTCTTCTTGTTCCTAATATTTTAGCAAATCTACTTTCCATATATCAAATTTATAATTTTGGAGATGGAAATATTGTTGATTTCACTCCATAGAATTTGACTATTAGATATTTGCAGGATCCTAAGAAGGTTGTTGCTACAGGGATAGTTGATCATTAGAAACATTTCTATTGGTTTGATTGTTTTGATTCTTCATTGGTTTCATGTTTTATTACTCATGCTGATTCAATGAGAAAGTTTTGGGATGAAAGATTTGGGAATTTGAATTATCAATATCTTCAACATATATGTGCACACAACTTAGTGATTGGTCTTCCTAAGATCTCTAACATGGATGGATTATGTCAAGGTTGTGTTCTTGGAAAACAACATCAAGATCCTTTTCATAACGGTTAAGCTACAAGTGTAACCACACCCCTTGAGTTGGTCCATAGTGATCTCATGTCACTTCCAACTCCTTTTTAGGGGCTAAGTATGTGCTCAATTTCATTGATTATTTTTCCCAACACACATGGATCTAATTTTTGAAGCTCAAGAGCAAGGTTCTCACCATCTTCAAGACCTTCAAAAAATTGTGGAGAAGCAATCAAGTTTTTCTCTTCGATGGATACACAAAAATAATGGGGGGGAGTATGTCAATAAGGAATTTCAAGTTTTTTGTAGCGAGCATGGTATTCTTCATCAACACATAGTTCCTTACACTCCTCAAAAAATGGTGTGGTGGAGAGGAATAACATGACTCTACAAGAGATGACCAATTATATGATTTAGTATAGGTCCATGGCTCCATTATTTTGGGCTGAAGTTGTCAATTGTACCAATTATATTCAAAACCATATGCTCCACAAGGAAGTGTGGAATATGATTCCTAAGGAGGTTTGGTCTCATCACAAGCCCAATGTATCCTTCTTTAGAGTATTTGGCAGTGAGGCTTGGGCATTCATTTCAAATGGTTGGTGTAAATCAATAGAGAAGAAGAGTTAGAAATTCATTTTTTTTGGAAGTTGTGAGGATGTGAAGGCATATAGATTGTTTGATCTTGACATACGAGAGGTTCATTTTTGTCACGATTTTTAGTTTGTTGTCTTTCACATAGACATATCCTCCTTTGACTTCTTCTTCATCACAACCTACTCAATCTTCTTCACTTGATGATGTTTTTCTTCTTGAGGAAAATTATGATGATGGTCTTGATCCACCTCCTCCTAATCCACCCACTAGGCCACAATGGGCTCATGTTACTCTTGAGGAGGTTGGTCCTTTTTTGGTGGTCCCATAGACACTCGCTACACTCATTCTTAAACTTCAATAATTAGTCTTTTGAGTCATGCCTTTCAGATGATCCACAATTTTTTTTAGATGCTTCAAGTATTTCGAAGTGGGATAGTGTTATAGTTGATGAGTATTCATCTTTAATGAAGAATCATACTTGGGATCTTGTTCCTCTTCCTAAGGGAAGAAAGTTGGTTCAATACAAGTGGGTGTAACGTACCAAGTATGCATTAGGTGGTTCTATTGAAAAGTACAAGGCTTGTCTTGTAGCAAAGAGGTTTTCACATGTTGAAGGAATTGACTATTCCAAGACCTTTGCTCTTGTCACAAAGATGAATTCTATTCGTCTTGCTCTTTCTATAGCTGCATCTCAGGGATGCTTAATGTATCAGATGGATGTGAAGAGTGCTTTCTTGCATGGGGATATTCATGAGGAGATTTATATGGAGAAGCCACCAGATTTTGTGCTTGATTATTCACTTATTTGTAGGCTTTGATGTTCATTATATGGTCTCAAATAGGCCCCTAAAGCTTGGTATGTTAAGATGGATAGTTTATTTCTTTCTCTCGGCTACACTCGTTGCCATTCTGATCCTACAATTTATAATCAGAGATATGGAGTGGATCTTCTCATTCTTGTGCTCTATGTGGATGATTTCATTCTCATAGGGAGTTCTACTTCCATGATTTAGATTACTCAATGAGTATTGATGGAGCGATTTGATATGACGAACCTTGGTCTTTAGTTTCATCAAAATTATGAGGGGATCTTCATTTACCAATAGAAGTATGGTCTTTATTTTCTTTAGAGATTTGGCATGGTTGATTACAAGCCTATCCCCACTCCTTTTCATTCAGGTGTTGTATTTTCTACCAATTGCACTACTCCTACAGTTGATCCTACCTTATATCAGTAGTTGGTTGGAAGTCTTTTGTACTTGACACATATTCATCCTAGTATTTAATTTGTGGTTGGAATTATCTCTCACTTCTCTTAGGAGCCTCATGAGAATAATTGGAAGGCTGCCAAACATATCTTGAGATACATTCAAGGCACTACTCATTTTGGAATTCATTACACACTAGGAGCTTCTCATATTGTGGGCTTCATTGTCTCATATTGGGTTGGTCATGTCAATGATCATAAGTTTACTTTTGGATTTTTATTTTATATTTTTTCTTGGTTTGATTGTATGGTAATGCAAGAATTAGACTACTGTTGCATTATCATCGACATAGAATGAGTATCAAGGTGTAGTTTTGGTTAGCAAGGAGGTTTTGTGGCTTTGTCAATTGATGAATGAGTTTAGATTTACTTCCACTCAACCCACTACTCTTTGGTGTGACAAAAAAATTTCTATCCATATCTCTCATAGCCTAGTGGATCATCAATGTACTAATCATATTGATATCCACATGCACTTCATCAGGTAGCTCATCTAGGATGGTGTTCTCATCTTGAAGTATTTGCCTATGGAGTAGTAGGTTGCTAACATGATCACTAAACCTTTGGCATCGCCTCATTATCTTTAGTTGAAATTGATGCTTGGGGTGAAGGAAGTTGTCCTTGGGGGGTCTTGATGAGTCCTCCTTCCTTATTTAGTTTTATTTGTATCTGTTTCTCTCTTGGAGTGGAGTTTTCTCCCACAAGATTTTTCTCCTTTTCTTCGCTTGTGAGATTTTGTTTTGTACATGGGCACCTCATCAGGTCATGTTGTTGGGACCCATATTTTGCATAATGCATTGGTTTTTTCCTCGCTAAGTTGCACTTAAGGGGGGGTTTTGGTGTGAATAAAGTCTTGTACCTAGTTAATTATTTACTAGGGACTTAGGGGACTTATTCACATGTTATGTTTACTTAGAATATACGATTTCTTCTTGAAGGCTTAGTTGTCTTATCTAGACTTTACATTATCCTAGGTAGTTAGGAGTTGTCTCATGTGATTGTATTAAGAAACTTGTCATGATCTTGTCTAATCCTATCTCTCACCTTTCCTTTATAAGCAATGCATCTCTTGCATATTTTACATTTTGATCATATTGTAATTCTTGTTTGCTGGAATAACATCTTCCATTATTTCTTCTCTCTATTGCATGTGGAGGTTATTTGGTGTTGTAGATTGAAGATATTGGTTTCTCACTTCAACAATTTGATCTTGTTAGAGAGGCTTACATCCATGTTGGCATTATACATGATTCATATGCTTGTTTCATATGAGATATTGAACATTTTGTGTGTTGTTGAGGCTTTTCATTTGGGGTTTTAAGGAGACCATACTTGACACAAAATTGAACTTTGAGATGTTGGTAGAAGGATATGTTATAATTTACAAGTTTTATGTCTTCATTTTATGGTTCCTTCCTATAGGTTCATGTTCTTATGATCCAGGAGGATTCTATTGACATGTTGTGAGAGAGTATGCAACTTCTTGGGTTGCATGTGTGGATCATTGTGATTGTTCTTGGTACTTAATTGTTGATAATTTACCATACCTTGATATAGTGTTGATTGGTAGAATTGATATGCCTTGATCATTTTTTAGATTTGACATTACCCATGCAGTGGGAGTTCCTAGATATGTATATTATTCATTGACAGGTTTGATATATGGAGCTTGTGATTGTAGTTTATGGGTTGCATATGTTGTTGGCATGAGTTTACTAATTTTATTGATACCTAGGAGGTATGAATGGTTGGATTATTAGCATATGTTATGGATATTATTTCTAATCATGTGGGTATTTACCTTTGACAACAACTTGGAGCCTACTTTATCACTTGGATTTGATTCTTGTGTTCTTGGATTGGTGCATCTTCACCTTGGCATGTTCCTTTTCTTCCATAGGTGGCATGTTTTAGGATGAGATTAGTTATTTCTTGAGATGGTGGCCACTTTGGTTTTATTGCAGGTATCTTGATAGAGCATGATAGCATGGTGGAGATTCATGTGTTTTCATGTATTTATATGATGATGTATTTCATTGATTGAACCTTATGTAATGTATACAACAAGTGGGAGAATGTTAGTATATGGTGTTGTACACCATTAAATAAAATGTTTTATTATAATGTTTTTTATTAGATTAGCAGGGAGGGACCCGATCTCATACAATAACTTACCAAAGTAGAAAAAACTCAAAGAAATAGACTAGTAACCAACATCTAGTCAAATAGTAAAAATAGCCACAATTGGTCAAGAAACTATAAAGGATCAAGCAAGGGAACACATGCCAAATATAATATTTTCTTTAGGGCAGATAGACATCTTAACTAAATAAAAAATATAGATAACAAACATAATATAAAACGACCACCATATAATATCCATGACATAATTATAACAAAAAAAAGTACCATATAATATCCATAATATGATAATAAGTCTTAATAAAACTATAAAAACCAGTAACTAGACCACCAAAAAAACCAAAAAACCATAGAGAATGACATCATTATTTAACAGTGGAACTTCCAGTTATCCCCAATATTGGAGATGTACTCCCTCTAGTCGATATCCCCAACATTAGTAGCATCTTTCTCTTCCACTTGCATCCCTTTGTTCTTGAGTTGTTTCATAATTTTAGTCTATCCCACCACAACCCTTTTCATGAGTCCATCTGAGACCTTTATCGACGTGCCAATAGCCTTTTCCATATCTTCCATCTTGACCTGTAGTAAATTAATTTAGTTTTTCAAAACATTATTAAAAACATTGGTAGTATCTTCCTTTAAGGTGTCAAAAAGAATCTTATCATTCTCTCCCTGACCCACCATTTTGCTAGCCTTAGTAGCATCATCCTCATCCACATACTCCTCTTCCATCTTATCCTCTTCCTCCTCAAAACTTCCTCCTCCCCTTCTTGGTCACTATATTCCTCATTGTCCATTCCCTCACTTTCCTTATCAATAATAGCTTCAAACTCCTCAAGTGATAAGGGATCCTCTTCCTCAAAAGAAATAGATTTTCTTTTTTCTTTATCCTCCTTTTAAGTAGAAGCAACTTTAGCAAGGTGAGAAGACCTCCTCCCACCTTTATTAGACACAAACAACTCATCTTCATTCTCAACCTTCTGTTCACCTTCAATATCCTCAATAATAGTAATTATTATTTTATTTTTCAATTTACTTTGGACCAACTTCTTATTTTTAGGATGTTCCAACATAAGAGGGGAATGTTTCCTCTTCTTCAGAGTAGTCTTCAGTAGTTCCATTTCCATAGGCAAATTATCTAGTTTAGTTTTAGGGATTTTTAATTTTAAGGCCACCTTTTTGTTTCCAAAAGCATGGTATTAATTTATAGGGGACAAGAGGTTACATCCAATAGGCTCTATCCTTACACAAGACTTCCTAGGATTTTGGTCAGAAGGGGGGTTAACATTCTCCTCAAGGTTAAAAATGTTCATAACAGAATTCTAGGAAGGGATGACCTTGCCCAACATATGAGGGTTTCCATGCGGGTTATTGGAAAGATTTTTTTTATATAAAGCCATTATGAGACATTGGTGCAAGGGAGGGGAAGCACCATTTTCAATTTTCTATTGCATGGAAGATAGAAGATAGGAGGGAATATTTATTTTCTCCTTGTACCTTATATGATTAAGAATTGGGAAATGAAATGCATGCACAGTCATGTATCTTCCCTCAAGCATGAAATAATGCATAACATAGAGGCTTACCATAGCATACGATAGAGGAAGGTTGAGGTAAGGATAGCCATTATAAAATATTTTAAGCTTCTCACCTTTAGAAAATAACCTATCCACAAATCTTTGGTATTCCCCTTACTTTTCTGATAATCTTCATGCGCTTGTTGGCTATGACCATGGCCTCTGCAATCAACTATGTCATAGCTTCAAACTTGATAGCACCGATAGACACTTGACATCCCTTCCAAGAATTAGTTAATTTTGAGGTCAAAGTCTCATTATAGCCATGCATAGCTTGAAAAAGGGAAGCATCCTAGTATTCTCAAAAAGCTTCCATAAATCCCCATTCTGTTTTAGACTATCACAATCCATTGGATCTATCCTCTTTCTGGGGCCTCCCATTTTTCTAGAATCAATAATTTTATTACCCTTATTACTCTTCAAATACTTCTTTATACATAGATCTGATACCCTAACACTCATATAGATAGAAATCACTAGAAAAAAATGTAGCTAGTGTCATTGTTGTTCACCAAAAATAAAATGCAACTTTTGTCAAAAGAATTGACTAGCTACTAGAGGATTATAACACCACAAAAAAACTTAGGAGTGTTCAGTTAATGGTTATTTGTAACCTTATTACTTGCATTTAAATTATAATTTGCAAGCCTCTCCTTGAATAAATATCTAGAAGGGACTACAGACATGCGGGATATGATGGCAATGCAATAAAAGACTATTAAATCACAATTTGAAGTGGCATTTTGATACAGCCTCATAATAGTACCTTCATTAATACTATCATCATTAATTTGTTTAACACAAATATACATAATGTGCTTAATATAATCCTCGTTATTACACTTTAAATTACCAACCATTCTAAAGTAACCTTTCATCCCTAGAACACCCCTATCACTCGACATAGTGTTATATGATAATTCATATTTTTCCTTAATTATGATATCTTTTATCTAATAGTTAAGAGATTCATTAGTAGTTGCATCTACAACACCATTCCATTCTCTATACACATGCTGAACTTTTTATTGAATGAAGGTTCTCATAATTCATTTTCTATCCTCCATAATATCCCAAATCTCCCATGGAACAATAGCCTCCCCTTTCAAGATATCAATTATTAATTTAGAATCACCTTCAATAATATCCTTGGTGAAACCAACCTCCTTTGTTTGTTTTATCCCCCAAAACTGCCATAGAATATTATTAGAACATGATCCTATATTTTACTATAACCTTCAATTAGGTTCCCTTGATGCTTTCTTATGATACCCTCAACTCCAGCTAAACCAAGATTACCCTTTGAGTAGCCATCAATTTTATATTTTACCCAATCAGCCTGAGAAGGATATTAGACAATGTTTTTTCTAGTAATATTTTTGAGCTAATTGACTTTGGTTAGATCTTTTTTAAGCCCTCATATTTTTTTGATTCTGATCTCTATATAAGAAGGAATATTTTTTGAGGAACCATATACCCTTGCATTAATATTTTCTTCTATCTGGTATGTAATATCCAAACACAAATCTTTGTTGTTTCTTGAAGGCTCTCTAAAAATCCTATTATTTCTCTCATTCCATAAACCCCATGCTATAAAAGGAGGAACTTGTCTCCAAAGATCCACTATTATGTTATAAGAATAAGGAAAAATATGCCAATTATCAAGAAACTACTTTATTGTGGAAGGAAAGACCCAAATAGTCATGGGCATAAACATAAAGTAGGACCATACCTCTTTGGAGTAGGAACAGTGAAAAATAGGTGCATTATAGTCTCCAAGTCTTCATTACAAAGGATACACCTATTCAAAAATTAGAAACCCCTTTTGTTAATATTATTAGTGGTGAGGATGTTACCATCGACAAAAACCCACCAAAATCAGTTCACTTTAGGGATCAAGTTTTTCATCCAAACATGATTCCAATAGAATTCACTTTGAGGAATTAATGGCTTTTTCATAGCTTCATAGGTGGACTTCACCGATAGGCATCCTAAGGAATGCTTAGTCCATATCCACTCATCCTTTCTATCCTTTGTGAAGAAGGAAACATCACCAATATTTTGATGTAAAATTTACAAAGAAACATCCCAATTTTGTTGTCTCCCCCTCTCAATCTATCATTAATTAACCAATTTTTGAAATTATTCCACTCAAGCTCCATACCAGCCTAATTTATATACCCATCAATTGCTTACCATTAATTCTAATAAGCCTTTGTTCTAGATGGAGGGGATGATTAAGGGAGGAAAGTGGGGCACCATCAAACCAAACATCATCCCAAAAATGAATATCTTTCCCATTTACTATTATTTTTCTAACCCCAATTTTAAGCACACTTCTTATTTTGAGAAGGTTATTCCAAAACATAGTTCCATAATGGAATATTCGAGGCACTTAGAAATCTGCCTTGCTCCCCATTTCTTAAATATTTGGCTCTTAAATTTTTTACCCATCTTTAGCACCTTCAAGAAGGTACTGACCTATTTTAGCAACAAGAGCTTTGTTAAAAAGTTTCAGCCTCCTTATGCCAAGGTTTCCAACATATTTAGGAACGCACATTTTCTCTCTACCCACTAAAGCCATTCTATTATGCTCCTCAAAATGTGTCCACAATAATATCCTTTGAATTTGTTCTATCTTTTTAACAATAAAGGAAGGAATATTAAAAAGAGAGGTAGTAAACCAAGATATTTTGTAACAAAGCTTTGAGCACCTACAATTTACCAGCTTGACTAAGTAGTTTTCCTTTTTACCCTACCAAATTTTTACCGATTCTTTCAATAATGTAATTCTAGTAGTTGCTGCTAGGTTTCTTGGAGATTAAAGGAAGGCCCACATAGTCAAAAGGAAGAACAACATATTGGCAATGCAAAATTTGCATAACTTTTTATTTCACAATTTACTCCGAACTAAAGAAATATATTTTACTTTTCTTGTAATTAATATATTGACCATAAGCCTTAGAATAGTCATTCAAAATGTATTTCCAATGTAAAGCTTCAATAACTAAGGCTTCTTCAAAAAGGATGATGTAATCAACAAATTTTTGGTGAGTAGTAGGAGGAAGACAAGAATCAACCTTAAACCCTTTCAAAATATTTAGATCTAAAAGATTTTAAATGTTTCTCCCTAGAGCTTCAACCACAATTATGAACATGTAGGGAGAAAGAGGATCTCCTTTCCATAAAACATGACCACAAGAAAAAAAATCCCTTAGGAACACCTTTCACCAAGATAGAACACTTAGGTGTAGTAAAAATGAAAATAATTTTAGGGAACCTTCCTTTAAAACCACACCTTTTCAACACAATAATAAGGAAAGGCCAAGAAACTCTATCATAAGCACTTTAGAAATGTCCAACTTCAAAGCCATCCCTAGCTTCTTACTGAGCTACATAGAATGAAAAACCTCATGAGTTGAAATAGCAACATCCAAAATATGTCTCCCTTTAACAAATCATTTTTTATTCTCAAAAATCATTTTGTTTAGAACAATTTTTAGTCTATTTACTATAATCTTAGAAAATATCTTATAAGTTGTGTTACAATGATTTATAGGCCTAAAATATTACATCGAGGAGAAAAATCCTTCTTTGTTATTAAGGAAATAAAAGTGAAGTTAAGTTGATTAAGGAGTCTACCCAAGTGAAAGAAATCTCGGGCCACATTTAGGAGGTCAATAGAGAAAACGCCCCAATTTTTTTGAAAAAAAGCAGAAGGGAACCCATTAAGTCTCGAGGCTTTAAAATCACCAAAGGAAAAAAAAAACATACCTAGCTTCCTTGAGAGAAACAAAATTAGATAGATCTTTAATATCTTAATAAGTAATCACATTTGGAATCACTTGTAGGAGGCCCTCAAACTCCACAAGGCAGAATCAAAACCATTCTAAAAATTTGAAAAGAAGAGAGACAAATTTCTCAACAATTTTATCTTCAGAATGAAGGATAGTACCATCTTTAGCCAAATATCTGATTTTGTTCCTTATTTTGTGTTTCATGGTAGATTTATGGAAAAAATTCGTGTTTCTATCACCTTTAGTAAGCCATTGAATTTGAGATTTCAGTTTCCTGAAGATCTCCTCCTGCTTGGTAAATTTAAACCATTAATCCCTAAGGTATCATTCCTTATTACATATAGCCTCATCAACAACACCTTCCTCCATCTATTCTTACACTTCTTTTATGTTGTCTCCAATATAATTATTAGTGAGAAAAATATTCCCAAAGAAAAACTTATTCCATCCTTTAAGTTTATCTTTAACTCTTTTTAATTTGTTAGCCAAACAATACATAGGAGTTCCGACATAAGGTTCATTCCACCAATTTGTGAAAAGGGTTTTAAAATAAGGATGATGAGTCCACATAATTTCATATTTGAATGGAAATAACCCCTTAACAACATTATCTTCATGGTTGAGAAAAAGGGCATTATGATCCAAGCGTGTCCTTGGGAGAGCAGATAAAGTTATAGTACGAAGAATATTCTAGTTAGATGAAATAAGAACATGATCCAACTTAGCTGGGAGAAGATGATTACCCTATCTACTATTTGACCAAGTAAAGAAGGAGCCTTGTAAGGAAACATCTATGAGACCAAAAAAGTCAAAGAAGCCAAAAAGATTCATTATGCTATCAAAGAAATCCTCTAGACCTCCAAGATTTTTAGATGGAAATAATAGAGAATTAAAATCTCTAACAAGAATCTAAAAATCCCCAATGTTTTTAGCAACATAATTTTTCAAGGAATACCTTAGGGTAGCTCTGCCAAGAGAATAATTGGGAACATAAATATTTATCAAGTTTTATTTTCAAAGGTTATCATATCTTTCATTGAGACCATCATACTATTCCTATAGAAAAATCCTATAGATACCTTAAATATCCATAAAGTAGCAATACCCCTAGAAGCACCTTCTGCATCACTAACAACATAATCAACACTAGGCCAAATATTCTTAACAACCTTGGCAAAGGTATCCAATTCTTCATTTTAGTTTCTTGGATCAGCAAAATATCAACTTCATAATCTTCCAGGAATGTTTTAAGTAGATGTTGTTTATATGGACTATTAAGGCCCCTAATGTTCCAAGAGTTCATCTTCATGAAAAAAACAACATAAATAACAACACTTCCTTGCTGCTATGAGAATTAAGAGGAGCATACTCCCCCTTCTTCTTGGACATAGGGCCCAAGAGAGAATCAAGTGTCTTTTGCTTCCCTGAAGCAACATCTTTGACAATTTTTTTATTCTTGGTTTCGTTGTGAGACAGCCTACTAGCTTTATTTCATCCCCCTACATCATGTTTTTTCTTCCTTTTAGATTTATTCTTATCTTGAGTCTAGTCATCATTAGCTACATCTTCATTAGGAGAGGAGGTAAAGCCTACTAGGGCCATATAATCCATATTTTTATGTTTTGTAGTGTAGGAAAATGTATACCCTTGTATTTTCACACTTGTTTGGGCCTGCCTTGCTTTATTTATTCCTATTTATGTCTTAATTGGTTCTATTTTGTATCCACAAGCCTAATAAATTATATCTTGTAATGGCTAATCCTCACAAACATCAAAGGATAAAAAGATAATTTAATTATTTTGGTTGCATCCTTGATTTTTGGACTGGGACTAAAATTCCACCTAGGGCATCGTTGTCCTCCAAAGGTCTTGGGACCCTATTTTCAAATGTGCCTTAAAAGGAACCCTTTTTGGAGTCTGTGCCCCAAGTTTCAAGCCTCGGGACTAAGACACTACCTAGGGCGTCTTAGTCCCCCTTAAGTTATTTTTAGGATTTAATTTCAAATCTTGGTGGGATTTAGCCTCTTTTAATTAATGAATTCATAAATCGAATTTTTGTGGTGTAATTTCAGGAATATTAAGAATGGATAAGTATAAATACAAGGTTGATTCACTCATTTTCACCTGAATTTTGTGAGAGAATTCCTAATAGCATAATTGAGTTCATAAGAGAATTCAAGAGCAATTCATCAAGCATTTGGAGCCATCATCATGATTCAAGCATCATGTCAAAGATATTATTGCATCATGTGTAAATTTGAGCTAACATTTGTGATTTAGGGTTTTGATTCAAGTAGACAACTCAAGTCAAGATCTATCAAGAATTCATTCAATTCAAGATCTACATTCAAGCTAGCCACTTCACACAAGTTTGTAGATTTCATAACAAGGGTTTGGTGAGTTGCAACATAACACTTTGTTCATTCATAATTTCACCTCATTATTCCATTTCATTCCAACATTTAATTACCAACAAGGGGTTTGACCAAGGCAAACCACCATTTACTAACAAATCAACAAATTTTTCTTCTCTTGTATGTTTGTATTTTACAATTTAGGTTAAAGACTTGAAGATCATTTGAAGTGCAAAGTTGTAAAGTTGTAAAGTTGCATTGCAAAGTTGTCATCTTCATGGAAAGTCACCTATAGGCTAGATCTGGAAGTTTCAGGACCTGAGATATGAGAAGAAGAAAGTGCAGACCTTGGACCTCAAGATCACATTCCAAAATTGCAAAAATTCAGATCGAGACTAAGAAGATGGTAAGGTTATCTTAGTCCTTGTGGAGGTATTTTTTAGAGATTCCTTCATATTAGGTTCCGACATCTGAAGATTTTGCATTTGCACCCAAAAAACAATAGCGAGACTAAGACAATAGTAAGGGCATCTTAGTCCTTAGTGTATTTTGGTAGAATTTTTGCATTTCCAAAATCCTTATCACATTTCTAGACTTGCCAAGTACATACATCCTAACTTCTTATTAATTAATTTTTTCATTTCCACTCACTATTTGGCTTTCATTACTAGGTTTTGTGAGTTGAATGTGAAGTTATCTTTTCTAAGCCTTTTCTTGGTGGTGAACCCTTCAAAGCTTAAGGAGTCTTCCTAGGTCTCCCTTATTGAGAATTGGATCACCTTTGTGTTGATAGTCAATCCAATTTGGGATCCTAGGCTTCCTTGAATGAACCATCCCCCAACAACTAAAAAGGGAAAATCAAGGATTAGGGATTCATTTCTTGTATTGCGAGTCCCTTTCCCTCAGTGCACATATTTTTCAAATAGTTCATTTTGGTGAAGCTGGCGTGAAATGACCCTAATGAAATTGAACTTACTTATGCTCACTCCACTCCTAATTCATGTCCTCCTCATGATGTTGGCATCATTGGAGAATATGATGAAAACATGAATATGTTCCTAAATGATTGTCTTAACAACCTTGAAAATACTGCATCCTTTTATCCATCCATGAAACAACCAACACCACCCATAATACCACCATTAGAGATGTTTGGTTACTTACATCCTGAAACTAAAACAAAATTTGAACCTAATTTCCCTACAATAGGTGAATCTAGTTCCCCTAAACAAGCAAATACTCAACCATTTTATGATAACAAAGTAACAAATACTCCAATTAATCTAGAAGAAACATATGGAAAAGGATTCACAATCTTGAGTAAACAAGAATGTAATACAAGTGAAAATGAAATTCATCAAATACTGGAGAAAATAGCAACTAATGAAAACACAAAGGGGTTAGATATTAAGATCCCCCTCCGAAAATGAGTACTCCTAAAGAATACCTAAGGTTCTGTAGTGATGGTATGGTGATCTTAGATTCTCCTCTTGATATGAATTTTCTTCTTCCTAAAGAACAACCAATGATTCAAAAAAATGACAAGGATGATAGGATCACCTTAATTCCTCCTTCTCAATCTCCAACTTGAGAAATTGGTGAATCTAGCATGACAAGAGGCCCTACAAGATACAAAAACTAAAGTCCCCTTTTCCACCACCTGAAAGTGAAAGGAAACTACAATTTCTTTTGAACAAAGAAATAATGACATTACTACCAATGAAAGACAAGCTCATACTATATCCTAAAGATGGAAATGTTCCACATTGTTGATACCACAAAAATCTTAGACACAGTACTGATGAGTTCATGCATTCAAGTTAGTATTGAAAAAATTTCACTTTGATGGCAATGATTTCCATCAAGTGATTGCATAGCCTATCCTTTTCTACCCCTGGTCATGTAATAGTTGTAGAACATTCTATTCTCACTGTTACATGATATTTCCTATTACCTACCTTGAATCATTCTTGTCTTTCACTTAGTGGGGGAAAGAAGTATATAGCCTTGTCCTAGTAATGCATTTGTTGTTGTCCCTTAGGTTTGTTGTCTACCTTCCACTTATACAAACTAGATTGGGAGGCAAATGACCTTCTTTAGGTTGACCCACATGTGTTTTACTATTATTTTTTATTTCTTTTTGGTTAATTGCATGTGTGTAATGTGATCTCCTATATTTTTTAATGTTTGCTATCTATGTGTATTCCTCTATTTGTACCTTCATTCTTCTATATGTCATAAATCTCTACCTTTTCATTTTCCTTTCTCTTTTCTTTATCTTTTCATGTTTGTGTTGTGTTTTCCTTTTGGGGATGATGCAAGGTGTCGAGAAACCCTATGTATCTTCCATGTTGACCCAAAATATTTTTCATTATATTTTCTTTTCATTTTTGTCTTGTGTTTTCCTTTTGGGGATGATGCAAGGCATTGAGAAATTCATGTTTCTTCCATGTTGAACCAAAAGGTTTTTCTTTGTTTTCACTCTCGTTGTGTCATTCTTATAGTTCTATGTGTATTTTGGGAATGATGATAGTTCATATCTCTCTAATATAATTTCAACAAAGACATATACTGACCCCAAATCCATAGATCCCTTATGTGTCTCTAGGGGGAAACCCTCTTTTCCTTTTTCATGTTTGTCTACTTTAAAGTAATTTCTCATAGCATGGTGTTTATAAATTTTTGTAAAGCAGGGAAATGCATTCGAATTATTTTGGCATGATTTCATTGGAATTTTTCCATGTTCCTTGATGTGGTTTTCTTACTTCATGCGATGTGTTTTTCTCTTTTTGGTGATATTGGGAGTAATGTCCTTCAAGAGCTTGATCTATCTTAGCATATTAAATTCCTCTTAGTGGTGATGCAACATACTGCATTCCCTATGTTGTGAATCTTTCATTCTTTGGTTGGCCCTCTCTTGGAGACATTAGGAACAATGTCCCCTAAGATTAATACCTCGCATGAACTAAGAAGAACTCCTTCCAACATCCCTCTTTCTCCCTACGTTGCATTTTTGTACCTTATTAAAGTCATGGAGGTATGGCTTTGATATGGTTCCTTGGGGCTCACCTAGTGAACAACTAGCTTTACCAGCCCTTGTAAGTGTGCATTTTCTTTTTGTCCTTATAATAGTCATGGGGGTATGACTTTGATATGGGTCTCTTGTGGCTCACCTAGTGGACAACTAGCTTGAATATCCCTTGTGAGCATGCATTTTTGTTTTCATAATGGACAACGCGTTCCACTTATAAACCTGTTTTGGAAAAATAGCCTAGATCTGGTCCACAACATGTTGGATGACCAGTCGAAGCTTGATCTATTGCATTTTTCTTTTTTCTTTTTCCTTTTTCTATCTTTGATGGTGCATGCTGGTGATCTAGTTATGGCTTCATATATCATCCTCAAGTTTTTTCCTTTGTGCCTATGTTGGTCTTTCATAGGATCTTGATCTTAAGGGCTTGGCCACCCTCTTGGTTATTGTCATCCTATCTTACTAGAATTTGTACATTTGAACCCCTCTTGATTGTGTGGTTGGCTACTTTAGTGTGATTTTGAAGCAAGTTCATCCTCTCACTAAATTGGGGGCTAAATATAGTGTAGGAAAATGCACACCCTTGCATTTTCACACTTTTTTGGGCTTGCCTTACTTTATTTATTCCTATTTATGTCTTAATTGGTCCTATTTTGCATCCACAAGCCTAATAAATTACATCTTTTTATGGCTAATCTCGACAAACATCAAAGGATAAATGATAATTTAATGACTTTGGCCATGTCCTTGATTTTTGGACTGGGACTAAAAAGCCACCTAGGGCATCTTTGTCCTCCAGAGGTCTTGGGACCCTGTTTTCAAATGTGCCTTAAAAGGAACCCTTTTTGGAGTCTATGTCCCAAGTTTCAAGCCTTGGGACTAAGATGCCACCTACGGTGTCTTAGTCCCCCTTAAGTTTTTTTTGGGATTTAATTTCAAATCTTGGCAAGATTTAGCCTCCTTTAATTAATGAATTCATATGTTATCTTGTTGTGGTGTAATTTTAGGATATTAAACTTGGATAAGTATAAATACAAGGTTGATTCACTCATTTTCACCTAGGAATTTTTTGAGAGCATTCCTAATAGAATAATTGAGTTCAAAGGAGCAATCAAGAGAAGTTCATTAAGCATTTGAAGCCATCATCAAGATTCAAGCATTATGTCAAAGATATTCTTATATCATGTGTTTTTTTGAGCTAACATTTGTGATGTAGGGTTTTGATTCAACCAGACAACTCAAGTCAAGATCTATCAAGCATTCATTCAATTCAAGATCTATATTCAATCTAGCCACTTCACAAAAGTTTGTAGATTTCATAACAAGGGTTTGGTGAGTTGCAACATAGAAATTTTTTCATTCATCATTTACCTTCATTATTCCATTTCATTCCAAGGTTTAATTACCAACAAGGGGTTCGACCAAGGAAAACCCCCATTTACTAACAAATGAACAAGTTTTTCTTCTCTTTTATATTTGTGTTTACAGATTTAGGTTGAAGACTTGAAGATCATTTGAACTGGAAAGTTGTAAAGTTTTTATCTTCACAGAAATTCACCTACAGGCCAGATCTGGAAGTTTTAGGACCCGAGATCTGAGAAGAAGAAAGTGTAGACCTTGGACCTCAGGATCAAATTTTGAAATTGCAGAAACTCAAATTGGGACTAAGAAGATAGTAAGGGTGTCTTAGTCCTCCTAGAGGTATTTTTTAGAGATTCCTTCAGATCAAGTTCCGACATCTGAAGATTCTGCATTTTCCCCAAAAAGCAGTATTGGGACTAAGAAAATAATAAGGGTGTCTTAGTCCTCTTGAACATATTTTGGCAAAAAAAATTTATTTCCAAAATCCTTATCACATTTCTAGAATTTCCAAGTGCATACATCCTAACTTGTTGTTACTTAATTTTGTCATTTGCACTCACTATTTGGCTTGCATTACTAGGTTTTGTGAGTTGAATGTGAAGTTGTCTTTTCCAAGCCTTTGCTTGGTGGTGAACCATTCAAAGCATAAGGAATATTCCTAGGTCTCCCTTGTTTTGAATTGACTCACCTTTGTGTTGATAGTCAATCTAATTTGGGATCCTAGGTTTCCTTGAATGAACCATCCCCCAACAATAATAAGGGAAAATTAAGGATTTTGGATTTATTTCTTTTATTGTGAGTCCCTTTCCCTCATCACACATATTTTTCAAATGGTTCACCTTCATTTTGACTTAATGAGAACATTTTATTTACTTCTACAGAATAATTCCCAGGAGTAGAAATAGGAGAAAAGTAATCCTATCCCTGGCCTATTTGAGAATCCATTTATCCCTCCTCTAGAATATATGATTTATCCTTAGAGTGGTATTTAATTTTTATTTTTGATTCTATCCTTGTGTTTGTTATCAAAACATTTATCACTTTCGTCTTTTTCATTTCCACTCACTGTCTAAGAAACCACTACAAATTTTTTATTTGATTCATCAGAAGAAACAACAATTACCCAGTCCCCACCAAGAACCTCAAAAAGCACCCCTTGGGATTCCTCTTGAATATTTTAGTTTTGTTCATCAAAGGAGATAGCCTCTACACCATCCCCCCTCGAAGCATCCTTAGTTGGCTTCACACCAATGACATCCTTGGTTGGTTCCTTCTCTTCCAATAGTTGTTGGTTTGGTGTCAAACCATCATAAGAAATTTTATGAGGATTCAAAGAGGCATTCAGAGAAACAAATTTATCTTTAGGCTCAAAAGATAGAATTTTCTACGAACCCACCTCCTCATTTTTAGTGGTGCAAAATCTCCTTAAGAAGGTTTCCTAGAAATGAACAAATTTATTACATATTTGATAGTATACTTTCACATTTTCACATTAACACAAATCCTAGCAAATACCAATCTAGACTTTTGTTGAGTTACATTTTCCACAACCAACAAGTGGCCAAAAGAATAAGAAATTTCTTTAAATATACCACGATTCCAAAATTTTAAGGGGAGCCTAGGAAGGGGCAACCATACCTAGATCTATAAAAAGGTCAAACCCTGACTTCTATTTACAAAGTGACAAAATTTTCTTAAACCCATTATCAAAAGCCAAAGGCTCACTCTTAAGAACCTTAATCAAATCCTCTTGCATCACAAAATTAAGATGAAAAGACCCTTAGTCATAGCACTAATGGTGATATTACCTTTTAAATTCCAAATAGAATCCACCCACTTCCTTACTTTTTCAATGTTGGGGAAAAACGCCAGGAACTTGCCAAGCAACAAAAGCTTTAAATCCTCAATTGCTTCATGCACGATCTCCTCAGCTACCTCCACTTCAAAACCCTTGATTGAGCATGAGACATTCCCAACATTAAACTTAGTCATAGCAAGTGAGCTACCCCCGACCAATTTATGGACATAAAAAACATGATCCTCAGAGAAAAAGGAATCCAAGTCATAAGATGAAGACACAGGGGTCTTTCAAGGGGTGTGGGTAGCAATCCCCACTAAAGAAGACACAACAAACCTGGAAATAGTACTAGCTTTGGAGACAACATTTTTTGATGGGGGAGCCTATTGGGCCCTCCCACCTAATTGATGCATCAGGAAATCCCTTGAAAGTTTGTAAAAAGGTGAAATTATAGAGAGCACACAAAAATTATTTTTATTACAATAATATAATTAAATAGTTATTAGATAATGGTGCACTTAAAAGGTGTTTTTAGCCACATTAGATAAATATTTGGGGCCACTTATAAAATTATGTTGTAACATTGGGTTATTACTCTATATGTGGGAGACAGGATAACAATTTTATATTTAGGGAAATAATTTAATAAAGTGAAAAATTAGTACCCAATATTAAATGAGGGGTCAATAGTTTTTTGTTCACATGTTTTTGTGGCCCATGTTTTTATCTTACCACTTGGTTGTATTTGTGTGAGCTAGTATCTATAAAAAAATACATGTTTAGTGGTTAAGGTTGGTTGGGTGAGTAGATTGTCATTATTGAGTCTTTCTAAGGAGTGCATATGTGAAGCATGACATGGGATGTATGGATTCATTCTTTGACACATGGAGAATGCATTGGAGGGGCTTGATGTTTTAGTCTTGTATTCATGGTAAATCTATAAGTGCATGTATTTTTTTATCGCTAAATAATAGATGGATTATGGATGCTTTTAGAGGCTCAATTTTCCCTCTTGAGGGTTTTCCCATGGTATATCTTGTGTTATCTTGTGGCTTGTCTATCTTGATCTATGCATTATGGTTATTGTATAAGTTTGCATGTATGATTTTATCTCATGGGGTTATGTAGGAAATGGATTAAATGAACTAGGCATTGATGTATTATTTACTAACAAAATAAAACATATTAGAAAAAAAAATGTCCTGAAATTTTATATAATTCCACTTTTTCTTTGGATATGTAATAATTTGATATATTGTGTCCTTGGCTTTTGATTACCCTCATAATTATTATGTCTTTGCAAAAGGTAATTGACTATTTTGTCTATTTTATTATAAGGAGAATAAGAAGTCATTGAGAGTAATACTAACCCATGTAGTTGTGAAAACCATCTACATAATTTATTAGAATTTCATCTTCTTGAATTTTTTTTCCCATTTAGACATACATTTTTATCTTGTATATTGTCCCTCAATGGACCTTTGTTCTCTATGAAATGTATGATAAAAATGTCTCTTCATCATGTTAGTTGGAATATACCACTATTTTATAAATTAATATAAAATATTATCAATGTTATTGTCATTTAAAATAATCCAAGTTTCTCATGAATTAATTACATGTAAGTTCTTCTCATATGTCTATATTCCAACCAAAAATTCAAGTGTAGGTTATTAAGCATTGCAATTGTTTATTTAAGTTGATATTTTTTTATTGAGGTTTTAAGAAATAAATTCTCTCCAAAGTGAGAGCACTAGGAGGTCCTACTTGGTGCTCATAAAAATGGATATAATGTGTTGGCATATGGATGAAGAGATTGGATTATAAGTGTTGTCATTGATGGAAACCCAATTCGTGCAACTCAAGTCTTGCATCCCATAGTGCAGCACAATTTTGGCTCCTACCGACATAACAAAGTAATGAATAGGGGATCCGATTAAAGGCACAAAAGTTGATCTAAACACCCCATCAAGAAAATATTTTGGGTTGTGGATCTCTGAGGAAGGTCTTTTAAGGCTTTTAGTATCTTTATATTTATGCGCACTCACCAATAAGTGATCTACATGATACAATGCACTAATTTGTTAATTATCTATGCTAGAAGGCCGACCTAACAAAGATGGAATTTGTTGGTGTATAAGATAGAATTAATTATAAGTCTCCACGTTGGATTAAGTGTTATTTGGGTACTCTCTTTTTCTTAACCAACTTTGGAGGATGCACATAAAGATTTTGTGGTGGATCTGGTTGACAAGTTAAAAGTAACTTAATGTTTTATGAAGCCAATTGTTGGATGAATAAGTCCTTGATCACAGATATATAAAAGAGACTATTTTTATCATTTAAGTATGTATGCATGGTGTATGAATATGAAGAAGTGTGAATTGTGAGATCCAACAGAGTAGTAATGTGAATTTGATCATAAGTGATGCAAAGAGTAGCAAAGAGAAGAATAGGGCAGAGCATAGTAGAAAGTCAAAAAGAAGATCCCGAATAAGATCCATGAGCTTCACCAGAATTGTTACCTGGCATGATTAGATGCTATTATATCAGTTCACCCCTCAGATGGTTTTAATCTAAATTTTGTAGGCAGTAAGCCTTTTTATTTTGAGCAGTGAGCTCCAAGTAGTGCACCTGAATGCAAGTGCATTCCTTTTATAAACAACTATATTTTGAGTACTCAAATTGTGGATTAATCTCCACCGTTGTTTTTCCCTAATAGGGTTTCCATGAAAAAATATGTGTGTCATGGTGTTGTATATGCTTACTTTGAATGTATACATCTTTTCTTTAATACAATGGTGAAATGGTTTCATGCTTTGAATGAATGGAGTTTGAATAATTGTTGAACATTGATTCACCCCCCCTCTCAGTGCTCCCTTGAGTCAAACATAATGTAGGTGATAGAGTGGTTAATAACCATCTCTTATAAACATGGATATTCTAGTTAATATATAATTATAGAAGTGAATAAATGTGGCTTCCCATGAAGAAATCCATCCCTTAAATTCTAAATGAATATTTGAGCGAGGATTTTATCAAGGTAATATAAGAGGTTGTATTGAATGGATGTTGTAGAAAATGAGGAAGAATCCCCTTGGATGGCTACCTAACCTCAACATGTGGTTACTACATAATTAGATCTTTGTATGGTAATTTTGGCTATTCATGGATGGATTTCCTTAGTTCAACCTAGTATGGAATCATAAGATGAAGAGCTATGAATGTTTTTGTTGTGGTTATGGGTGGTACCCTTATTTTTATTTGGATGACTTTCCTTCATCATGCTTGGGAAAATGATTCTTGTACATATCTATTTATTTATTCAAGGATTTTGATAGGTTTCCTTCAAATCCTATCTCAACTCAATTGATGATATATTGAATGCAATTCTTAATCTTCATATATTTTACAGTGTCAATATCTTTAACCCTATGGCATTCACAATAGTCATTATATTTATATAATGAAATTTTATCAAATGATCTTGTCATCTATAATTTGAATAATATTTCTTGGACTAATTTTTGGAAAATAATACCTCTATGGGTTCTCCCAATGGGCTATATTTGAATTTGGATTTATTGTTCACTTAGGATGTCCTTGCAAAATAGTAAAATTATTTTGGATAGCTTGAACAATTGGATTATTTTGGGAGGATTATGGTGTTTGTGATTATGTATTTTGAATAAGTTGGGCATTGGTTATACCATCATTAACTATATATTTTTTTGTTAGACACACAAGACAACTGAGAGGGGGGGTGAATCAATTGAGCATTAAAAAACCTTCAAACCCTTATTAAGAATTATAATGAAAGTAAAAAAATTAAATAACAACAAATTCACAATTATTCACAATAGAACACCAATTTTTTATGTGGGAAACCGTAACAGGTAAAAAATATGGCGAGGATTAACTCACTATATAAAAACCAAAACCGATTACAAGAGGCTTAGGGATCACTACCTAGAGGAATCACTACCCAAAGGACTCACTATCCAAGAGAAAGAGGATCACTACCCAAGAAGATCACTTATTCTAGATTACAAAGAAACAGTTACAAGGAGGTTCACTACCTCAAAGTAACTAGAGAATTCACCACAATATCTCTTTACCATTTGCAACCTTCAACTTACTATCTCTAGCAACTTTTGACACACTAAATTGTAGACACCTTCTACTTACTAATTTTGATAGTCTTAGGCATTCATGCTCACATTTTGATCTCAACACACAATCACACATACATCATTCCACACCACACACATCTCCAAAAACTTGAACTTTCATCTATACCTTTTGCAACCTCAAATGACGTTCTCTAGGTCATCTTTAATGAAATGTATGCACCTCAAATGTGTTACCAACAAGTAGGTCGACACGAAACACTTTTTTGGTGGAAATAAGTGAGTGTAGACCACTTCAAGGGTTAACCAAGACCCAAATATACATTGACGCGCTACACCAGTCTTCCATAAACCATGAATCTCATCCACAAACAACACTAACACACCAAGTTAACCAAATTGATATTAACACTATAAAGCAACCAAATTCACACTTCACCAATACCTAAAACATCTTACAGACCATGTAGAAGTACTACACAAAACCTTGGAATATTACAACATCAGAAAAATATTCAAAAACACTAGAAAAACCACATGAGACTGAGAATACTATCATCTTGTGCAACTAGTCAAACTGCCACCAAGAAACAACACATGAACTAAGCTTGTGAAATAGTTGAACACTAGAAAAAACCAAGGGAAGGTAGGTACATGAAATATTAGCACATTCCAAAATCCACAAAATAAGAGACTTCAACGTGAAGAAATGTGGAGCAATTCTATTTCTCCTAGACAACCCTCTTCACAAGCTAGAGATAGTCCAACACATTGTCAAACATATCTTCTACTTTTGCATGATCCAAAACCTGTAACTTTGGATATAACACCTTCAAATACCTTTGATCATCAAATTCAAACCACACAAGCACGTCTTCAAGAATGAAGAGAGGTAGAGAAGAACAAGTAAAACTTCCCAATCACCTTGTACAATCTTTACACTTTTTTTCTCAAAAGCACTTAAAAACCAAGTGACCCTACTGCATCTGCAACACCTACTCAACATATCCATACTAGAGGTTGAAATCAATGAGAACACTAATGACAACATAGTGCAACAATTTTTACCCCAAAAAAGGGATTTATAATTGGACTTATTTTCCATGTTTTCTTTGGTTTCATTGTACATCTTAACTAATCATTTGAAAATGAGATAATTTTTAATAGTTACCACTTTGTCTATGATTTTATCAAATAAATTTCATATTACACTTGAAAATGAAAACCCGTTTCTTGGCTCAAGTTTTGGAAAAATATGTTGACTAATAATTTTCAAGAATTGGACAGTGAAATATACTTGTGAGATGTCTCCATTATTAAAAGTAGGTGGAAAAGCTCTCAAAATTTTGTTGTTTATTGTTGCAGAAATCTAACATGGTGATTTCATGTCCAATGTTGTAAAAAAAATATGCAAAAAAATTCTCAACTTTGTTTAAATGTGGTGATAGAGCCTTGAGGTAGTTGAATAAACCATTCTAATGTTTTAACTCCTAAAATTTTAGGTAATATAGTCTCATGAGATATAAATCATTATTGCAAGCTATGTAGAATTCTTTGACATGTTCATTAGGGTCTCCCTTCCCCTTATATTTTTTAAATTTAGGTACTAAAAAACTTTGTGGGAAGAGAACCATAGTGATGGACCAATGAAAGGGATAAGGGAATATGCCATAAAATTTATAAGGTTTCTTATAATTTTTTCTTTTCTTTTGTAATAATTTGAGTAGGTATCTCATTTTTATAGTTATTATACAATATATTTTGTGGGGTTAAGATTATAATATGCGGATTTTGTGTGGTTGTATAGTGATAAATGAATATATTGAGTCATATCAATCAATGTATTTTTGGTTAAGGGGTGGAATTTGTTGGTAATGGGATGTGTGAGGGTATAGTTAATGTGAATATTGTATGTTTTCGTATGAAGTTGTTGGATGTTGGATTAATGTATTGGTATGATGTTGGGATTTTTTATGTGGTGTATGTTTTGTTGTAGATGAAGAGATATGTGTAATGTTACAAGGTGGAATAGAGGTTTGGGGTGGTTGATGTTGTTAAATGAATTTTACTGATTGATTTGGAGGTGGTTGTGTTGTAGTAGTGTGACTATTAGGGTGATCTACACTTGTAGGTATTGTGATCCTAATTTATGTAGATGGATTGAGGGTTAGAATATTATTGAAGGTATAATATGTATAGGACCTTTGGGGTTCTCAACCTCTACCCATAAGATATTTTAGGACACTTTCAACATCCTCCAAGACTATTTAGCAGTAGTAGAGGTAGAGACATCCATATCCCCCTCAAAGTGGGCAAGGTTCTTGAGATAATTCCCATAGGGATCAGAGTGTGTGGAATGTTAGGGACTTCTATTTTACGTAGCTATCCTAGATTGATCATCCTAGTTTCAATCACTTAGTAATTTAATAGTTGAGTGCACCTTAGCCATCTCTAATTTGATTTAGGTGACCATATTTCTCTTGTGTCTAGCAAGGTCACTATGTAAATTCTTATCCTTAGAGGTCCATGACAATTAGTAGTCAAAATATTGCAACTTTAGACTTAATAATGGGATATGTTGGTAGGTATCATAAAGTGTTTTTAGTGGTGGATAATTGTCAAATAATGCATCAACTTGCTACAATTTTTGAGATCCTAGGTGTCTTAGATAGTATTCATGATTTTATAATGTTTTATTATTATTTTATCACCCCCTTGGTAGATCATTGTGGGCTTATGATAGTGAGGGAATTTAATAAGTGATTGGTTGAGTTAGCTACTAGCATTAAGGTGGTTGTAGACTCCATTGTGCATAGTTTTTTGGATCCTATGGTATTAGTCTCATTGTAATTAGTTAGAGTCTCATCAATAAATAATTAATTTTTCATGTAAGGTTATAGAGTGCGTGGATGGTATTGGTAAAAAGAATAGAGATAATAGGGGTGCAAGACCCATATCATTTTATATGAATTCAACCATGAAACTAAAATAAATCATGAAGAATGGATGGTAGCTTTTTTGTCCCAATGATTTATCCTTTTAAGTATAAGTGCCATGAGATATTATGATCATTGATAAGGTATCAAAATTTACCTTTGCAGTAGAACCAAATAGTCCTGTGTTTACTACTTACCACTATAAGGTGCAAAGGATCCATTTAATTATCAACTAGGACTTCATAAGCTTGTGATGATGTTGATACTATATATGCATTCACATAATCTACATGTTCTATATCATCAAATATATGTGGTTTACACGTAGGCAAGAAAATAGTAAATACTAGAAAAGGAAATAAAGCATAAATTACAAAATAGGGGAAATAACTTAATTTGCTACTGATGCTACAGGTATCTTTGACTTGGCATTGTAACTATTAAATGCTAAACCTAAACTCTACAATTTCACTAGCACTACTAATTCTTACTTCTAACTACTAGAATCACTTCGAAGGATGACTCAATGATGCTTTAAAAAACATAAATCATGAGACAAGATATAATTCATGTGCATGTTATGGGAGAATCTAATTGAAATGAATGCAACAATGTAAACATCTAAATTAACAACATAAATGAAGGTGGGTGAATAGTACCTCAAGTATCCCTTTCTTGAGTTGTTGTACCCATAAGAGAAACCAAATATGTGTTACTTGATTCAACTAATCATAACAGTAAACTAGAAAATATTTATTGCATATAACTGAACTCTATAATCTGATAAGAATCTTCATAGATTTCTCATTCATCAGTGCATAATAGAAAACTAAAAATGAATTATTATCTATGAAACAAAATTATAACTATCAAAACGTATATCTTTCAACTAGATCTTCTCCTCAACCACCAATCTAACTATATAGGTTCAGGAGGAGGTTTATTTGCATAAGGAATTTGTTGATGGTTTTTTCTACACAACAACTCAGATAAAATATGATATCCTTTCTCTCTTGAAAGGTAAATCACTATTAGCAAGCCTCAAGAGATAACCCCAAGGTCTCTAAAGTCAGGTTTGATAATGCAAATAAAAAAAATCAGAGGTAATGTGAAAATGTTGGTAATCACAAAGGTACCTTACTACAAGCAAATATTGAACTCAAATTTATCAGATCTAGCAATATGGTGATACTTTAGATCTCAAATCTAACTTAGATAATAAAAGAAACAACAAAAGAAAAAGGGTTTAAAGAGATCTCTAAGATTGATTCTAACCCTATATTAACAATGTAAAGGATAAAATGCTCGAAATGGACCAATCCATCATAAATTAATTCTTGTTTGACCCAGATGAGTCTGCAATCTTACAAAAATAGTGCAATCTTCTAAGGTGTTAAAGATTTTCAAATGATGAACATTCATTCAAAACAACCCTATTTGCAATTGAAATGAACAACCATCCACAATCGAACTAAGCACAATTTGAAGTCCAGGCTAACTTTGCAAAGCAACTAACAATCAGCTAACTGCAAAAAGTATGGACTAGATATCACTGCAAACACTTTAAGCATAAAACCCTAAACACCATTAAATCATCTAACATCAAATTTATCATAAAATTAAGCAACATTTAAGATAGAATATCAAGAACCATGCCAAATAAAACTCAACACAAGAAAGGCACCAAATCACAATGTCTTTACTTGTATTAAATTATCCAAAATAGCAACAATTCTAGTTTTTTGTTACAACACTTGCTCAAAAATAAGACTAACTTCTAGCTCTAACGCTTACTATATCTCAATTCTCTCTAATAAAATCGTCTAACTTTTTTCTAACCCCTTAGAAATGAGGCATAATACCAAAATTATAGAGAACCCCCCAAGATATGTCAACCCAATTAGGGTTTACAATAATAAACAACCACACAACAAGTTGGCCAAGAGAAATTCAAAAAATATGAAATGTGCAATATGCACCAATTTCATCCAAGTTAGCCTGGGGTCTCCAAAAAAATTTGGTCCACTGCATGCGAAGGAAGAGGAGAAAATAATGGAGAAGCACAAATTTTGATGTTGCATTGCATTAAATACTTCCCCCTTTGTCCTTACCACACTCTACCTTATCCTACACTAACAACAATACCCTGTCCAATTCGGAAATAGGTGGCATAGGAAAAACCCTTACTCTCCTATGAAGGCACTTGATATCGTCTCTTGACAGCCTCACTATATTATCCCAACCACAAAGATAAGTTCATCCGTAAATACAAGTCCCATGATAAGTAAAATGCTCAAAACCTCATAAAAATTAATCATCCCAAAGTTCGGGTTTTCAGTCCTTCCACGGAATCCAGGCCAGAGAGGATTTTTGAGAAATTCCCAACTAGGTGGATTCTAGTGAAACAAGCACACAAGCATCCAAAAATAATTTAATCAACTAATAATCACTAAGAAATAGCATGAAACATATTAAAATAAGTCCAAGTCGACTATCAAATGTATAAACATTAAGCAAAATTCATGCAATTCCTCAATTCTCCAGTTTCAAAAAAATCTTGAGAAAATCCATCAGGGATGGAAATCCGTGAGAATAGAAATAATTCACAAACTCCGAGAAAATTAAGGGACCAAGAACTTTCGGGAAAATCTTGAAGGCATAGATTTTAGCGAAGCTAACACAATTTTCACAATTTAAGCCCTGTTTCAGGAAAAATGACAAGGCGATGGACAAATCGGGGAAATCCACGAGGTAGGCAGAAATGCGGATCATTGCACATTTCAGGAAAACAAAGAGAAAATTGGAAGTTGGGGAATTCTGACAAATAAGGAATTTGACAAAGACTCTGGAAACCCGAATACCTACATTTTCTTTCGACCTACCTCAAATTGATCGAAAGATCACAAGCTTGAGGAGCTAAAAGTTGGAACCAACCCGATTTGAACCTCCTATAGAACATCCCTAAGTTTGAAACTCACCCTAATATAAATCGAGAAGGAATGGCGATGCCCTAGGCACATAACCCTAAAATTATGCCATGGGAGCACAAGGTAAGCTTGGACTCAACTCATTTTTTTGCAAAGGTTTACTGAAAGCTCGTCCTGAACCACACAAGCAAGGCATATCAGGATGAAATCAAAAGGAAAGCTTAGAGACTCACTTAGAATCAAAATTCGAACAAAACAAGAAAACGCTTAGCTTAAAAATACATAATGCCAAAATAGGAAAGAACTCAAACCCTATGCATACCCAAAGCGTTGAAGAAGCACACACATTCAATCAAGAAAAAACAAGGCAATGCGAACAATATGAAAGGGCACCAAATGCAAATTAGAAACCCAAGTATCAATCACCAATATGATCAAAAACATCCCAACTCATAGAATATATGCATAAATCATGAAGTAACTCATTTCAATCATGAAAAGAGGGAAAGCACCATGTACATACCATGAAGACAGAAAAATATTGAAACAAAAGAAGTTGGGAAGAAAACCCAAAATTCAAGCTAAGTGCAAATGGCCACCAAGAAACCAAAACGCAACAATCGATTGCAATCCAAAATGCACAATCCAACAACAATACTCAAGATCAAGCACTCTAGATCAAAAGGAAGAAAATGATAAAACCTTAATGACACAAAACTGCCAAAAGTCGACTTAATACCCACCACAAAAATCGCACAATTAATGCAATCAAGATGGGTCAAACCAAAATCTGGGAATTTGACATGGTGACGGACATTCAAAGAAATCCGATCCCAACGGAAATCCGCAAAGGACCAGAATCTCTGAATTTTTAGTGAAAAGAAGTTTTCATCGGGTTTCAAAAGGAAACCGAGAAATTCCGCCAGGAGTGGATTTTCCCAAGAGTAGTGAAAAACCCGGAATGAGTCCAAAACATAAGGTTATCAATACATATCATAGATGGACCATTCCAGCAAGAAAGATAAAAATTAAAGCACATTCCCAAGCAAGAAAAACCTCAAAATACAAAGGGCCAAAAAGATCAAGAGTGAAAGCGAAAAGAGAGAAAAAGAGGGTCCCTACTTTCAATGGGGCGTGTGTGCAAACAGTGCACAACAAATGGAAAATCGACTGGGGAAATGCTCCAGAGCATTTCAAGAAAAAAATGGAATTAAGAACCCAAAATCTTTGATTTCAGTCCTTACATCAGGACACCTATGAACAAAGTTTCATAAACCACAAGCAAGAAGACCTCTTCCTATACTAGGGTTCAAGTGTGTGTATTTGCATTGATTTCCCATTCCTTTGATGCAACAGGAACCAGAGCAAGTCTGACCGAGTTACATAAAAGTTCTAACTTCAAAAGCAACCTGGATAGAGCCTCGCTACTAGTCAGGCATCCATAGCCCCATCGAGATTATCGTTGTGACCCTCCCAAGTGTAGCTCTACTACCACGCAGGTGTCTATAGCCCTGGTAGAGATACTAGGATACCCCTGATAAGGTGAATACTATTTTGATTTTCAATACTTTCTCTTTTTTTTTTTAACATTCTTAAACCTTCCTTTCACCTCATAAGTAATGAAACTCACACTTAGGGATGAGGAACACAGTGGCACTAAAGCAGAATATAAGATTTTTCACCAGGCCAAATTACATAGGAACCGTATGCAATTCTAGAATCATTAATTTTTTTGTGAAAATGTGAGACCCAAATATATTCCAAAGTTCATCCAAAACAAGTGACTCTAACTCTAAGTACACAGGACATTTAGATAAAGGAATTCCACCACTTGACTCCGAAAAAATGACTAGATTTTGTAAAAGAAAATTCTAGAACAACCCCAGGCAAGCATCCTGTTATGTAGATGCAATAGCCCCAAGAAAGCTAGAAACTAAAAGAAAAAAAAAAAACAAAATGGAAAGAAAAACCAACCGAAGCAAACCTATGCTAACCAAAGAAAAACAAAACAAAAAAGAAAAGAAACCTACACTAACCAAAGAAAAACAACAAGCAAGCAAAGCAAAGCAGAAATCAAGCCTACTCTAGCTATGTACAAGAGAGATATGCAAACAACTCAAGATTGGAAGTAATGCTTTAAAAACTGCCCATTGATAGGCAACAGGATATCTTCACTAGTGAGGGTTCTTAGGGTAAAAAGCATTATCTCCCAATATTTTTGAAATCTGATAAGCCAAGCCAAAGTTTGTCAAATTTACCATGCTCTCCCTTACGGTCATGGGCTTTATCCCAGTAGAGAACTAAGTCAAAGGTTCTAAAGGCTTTCACCTTAGCTCTCCTTTCAAACCATCGTTTCACTACGCCCTAGTGTTTAGCAAAGTTTTCAAGGGCCTCATCTCTCTTGTCTTCAAGGTGTAACAACTTAGCCAAACGAGCTTTGGGCTTATCCTCCTCATCATAGTATTCATTAATGAACTATAGGGTAGGGATCTTCAATTGGATGGGGAACACAGGTTCCAAACCATACACTAGGTGATAAGGAGAGGTTCCTATGGACTCCTTTTGTCTAGTACAGTCCGCCTAGAGAGAAAATCTAAGCTGGGTGTGCCAATTTTTAGGATTCTGCTCTAGTAACTTACGGATGACTGTCAAGATGTTCTTATTGGAAGACTCACCTAGACCATTACCCTGAGGGTAGTAATTGGATGCAAATTTTATGATGATTCCATGATCAAAATCCCAATTGGAAAGTTTCAGTGATGCAAATGCAAGACCATTATCACGAACCAAGGAAAATGGACAACCAAAATGATTAATAATACCTGAATCAAGGAAATTAATTACAACATCAGAAGTACATTGCTTACATGCAAGAGCCTCAGTCCATCTAGTAAAATAATCAGTTATGGTTAGAATATACTAGTGGCTTGCAAAAGAAGGTGGGTTAATTGGACCTATAAAGTCCATTCCCCACTATGCAAATGGTTTCATCTCTATGACCAGCTGGAGTGGAAGGGTTGCGTGTTTTTCCTTATTTGTTGTCGTCTAACATACATGACAAGTCCTCACATGGTTGTGTGCATCCTTGAATAAGGTAGGCCAATAATAACCTGCCCTCAGGATCTGATTGGCATTAGACGATGTAGAACCATGGCCTGTGCCATATCTTTCACGGAATTCAATCATCACTCTGGTAGCTTCTTCCTTCCCCAAACATCTTAAATACACACCCTCATGATTTTTCTTATACAGGACACCCCCTTTCATCATAAAAATACCACTCTTCAAATGCAAGGCCCGCCTTTGCATTGTATTAAGGTGATCAGGACACCGCTGGTTCACTAAATAATAAATGATTTCATCATACCAGTCACTTGGAGATACCTCTTGGAGATGATAATTATGAGCTATGAGATCAGGACCTATCTCAGCCATTGTCTTCGTTAGTCCCTACCCTCTCACTAGCTTCATGGGTTGAATCTCAATATCATATTCTTGCAACATAGCTACCCATTTATCTCTTCGTTCACCTAGCTCATTTTGCATTACCAACAACTTTACCACAAGATCAAGCACTATGGTAAAAACCTTATTCCTCAAAATATAGTGTCTAAAATTTTTCACTGCTTTGACCAAAGCATAGGCCTTCTTTTTTACATTGTGATAGATCAATTTTTCATCCTTTAAAGGGGTACTCATGAAGGCTATAGGATGCTCATCGCCTTGATTAGAATTTTGAGTCAATATTCGAGCACGAGAGTGATCAGAAGAAAATGAATATATGTAAAAAGGTTTAGCGTAATATGGACTCACCAACACTGGTGCCTCAACAATAGCTTTATTAATTTTTGTAAATACCTCCTTGGATTTTGCACTCCATTCCACTTTGGCCTCTTGTTTCAACATAGCCTTCAAGGACTTTACTATCTCTGCAAATCTAGTAATGAACTTTCTAACGAATTTGATCTTCCCAAAGAATGACTTCATTTCATTTTTTCTTGTAGGAGATTGAATCTTCAAGATAGCCTCTATTCATTCAGGATGAATGGTGATACCCTGCTCTGAAATAATATCTCCTAGTATTTTTCCTTTTGTAACCCCAAAAATGCACTTCTTTGGGTTAAGTGAGATACCAAACTCTCTGCACCTTTGGAATACTTTTCATAAATCTGCTATATGATTACCTCGCTTCTTAGATAAGACTGTCAAATCATCCATATAAATGATGATGCACTTACCAATTATTTCCTTAAAAGCAATATCCATAGCCCTCTATAATGTAGCTCCAACATTGATCAACCCGAAAGGCATTCTTCTATAAGAAAAAGTTCCCCATTTTGTAGTGAAGGCAGTTTTATGCTTATCTTCATATTGTACCATGACATGGTTGTATCCATAATAACCATCAAGAAAAGACATCATATGGGATCCATTGACAATCTGAAGGACCTCATTTAGTGAAGGAACTGGATAATTATCTTTTTCTGATGCTCTGTTAAGATTCACATAGTCTCATTTCTCCATTATTTTTCCTTACTTGAGGAGTACATAGTTTACCAATAAAATTATTCTTTACATCATTCTATGTTCCCATGTTGTATGTTACACATTGACTACTGAGAGATTCTCTTTTGAATTGTTGTTCCTGACCTTTTATCTTATCTAAATCAAAAATTCGTTCTAGCTGCACCATACCTCTTGGAATAGTGTTGGTTTTCAGGTTGATGACTCCTTCCAAGTCCATTTCTACCTCTTGAGGTTCTATCTCATCAATTACTTGAGAAGCAAAAACATCAAAACTTGTAATGAAATCCAGAATATGCTTATCATCTTCAAATACCTAGAAATTGGTAATGTTGTCAGGTATCGAAGGTACTAGAGTGAGTTCCATAGTAAACTTCTTCAATCCTGAAAGTTATAAAGGTTGCAATGTACTAACCACCTATGCCAGAGAATCTGCAACTTGGTTCTTACTTCGATGAATTGACTGGATGTTGAATGCATCAAATCCCTCAATAAAATCCCACACTCTATGTCTATAATTAGTCATCCTCCAGTCACAACATGAATACTGTTTCCTCACGTGCTTGATTACCAACTCAAAATCCCCAAAAACTTGTAATATCTTAACTTTCTGCCTCGATGCAATTAAAAAACCATGGATTAAAGCTTCATATTCATTCAAATTATTAGTACATTGGAATTTTAGTCTATGAGCAACAAAATAGCTCTTACCTTTAGGACTGATCATTTTAAACCTTGCTCCAACAAGTTGTTTAGATTTGGATCCATCGAATCTTAACATCCAACAACCATCAGTCCCTGATTGCTTCAAATTATCTTTCTTTTTACTCTAAATAGGAGGCTTCTTAGGAAGCATTGGGATTTTACCCTTTTCATTATGTGGTCCTTCCTGTATATTCATTCTGACAATTGGGATTGGGTTAATACATCTTTGTACCTACTCCACTGCCATCTAACATAAGCCATATTCTAAGTCAAGAATGAGGAGCATCATTGACTCAACACCAATTGGGAAGCAACAATTCTTCAAAACTCATACTTCTACCCAACTGGATTTGATTCTCCATACACCTCTGGATGAACTCCTGGAAGTTATCCAACAATTTTAGTTGTCTATCTTCTTGGTCATTAGTTTCATCTATTTGCTCACTCAGTGTTTCAGAATCACTGATGGACTTATCTTGCATCATAAAATTTCCTCAGACCCACCAGATTCTGATGTAGATTCATAACAGGGGAATTTTAGCATAAAGACCTCTTCTGTATCTAAGACTAATGCAACCAACACATAATTCCCCATGCTGACCTCTGATATTAATATCTCATTTGAAGTATTCTAATACTCGGTAATTACATACTTCATTCTAGGCTCTCTTTCAATCCTAATTTGATTTGGGACTCCTTTCCATGGTAGCCACATGTGAGAGTGGTCTGTAGATGTATATCCATTTAATGCCTTGGTGAAATCCTGACCCTAAATCAAACCATAGCTATTAGGAATATAAGCAACCTGAATGTTGATAACGTGTTACACCCTCGAATCTGATGCAACCTATGTGGGGATCATGTTTAGTTCTCCTACTACACTTACCTCCATCTTGTCTAATTGAGTGACCTTTTGAGAAGAAATAGGGGTGATATCTAATGCTTTACAGACAAAAAAAGGAATAACATTTGTAGATGCTCCTGAATCCAACAAACAATTATACAGATTTTCCCCAAAGATACAAACAAAAATCAGAAAGGGAGGGGTTTGCATCTTGCCTTGGAATAGACTCAACTAGGTGTCACCTTGTGCAACCTGATTCTTATCTTTATATTTCCCTTTTTCCACAGGAGGGACCTGGCCTTGGCCTCTAGGTACCTATGAATTAAAGGATCTGACAACTGCCTCATTGGTAGTCACTCCCTGTGGTTCTATGTTTGAATTGAAAGACCGCAAGAAACCATTTCTAATAGTAGGGACTCTTAATAATTCAAAAGAAAAAAGAATTAACTTTACTTTCTTGAATTCTTCAGTCACATATTCACCCAGTTGCTCCATGTTCATATTAGCATGAGCCTCCTTGCAACCAATAGTCTGTTTGTCCTTTGATACTTCAACATTGTTTTCCTTTGACAAGTATTGTGTTGGCACATGGGGGTAAGATGGATTATTATTGGCCTACGGATCTGGTGGAGTAGTGAAATTATTTGGAGGAATGGAAGTCATGAAAGGACCTCCAGATTGTGGACTCCTATTAGGCTTGTTCCTCAAATAATATTTCTTGATGGGTTATTGAAACATCTTGAATTCTTCAACATAAAATTACTCCTCATCCAAAGGACCATTATCATTTTCATTCTCTTCATTAAACAATTGAGATATTTTATCATCATTCACCACCTACTCTATCTCCTTATCCTAGTCACTAGACTCTTCTTCTGGTTCATTCTCCTCTCTTTTTGGGAATAAGGCATGGTTAAATACCATTACTGGGGAATCATAATGATTTGAGGGCACAATCTCCTGACTATTGGAATTTTTCTCAACTTCATACTGAAAGCTGGAATCAACAGTCTAAAACTCATGGCAATCTAGCTCAGAATGTTGTCTTGTCTTATGGAGTCTGCACCATCCAGACAAAACCGCTTCTACCAGATACACACCACTCATAGGCTTCTCCTAGGTAGGAGGATGATCCAATGGAGTAGGAATTCCTCCATTATTAGGTTGAGTATTCCATGGTCTATTTTGTCTAGGTGTTTTCCTTCTATCAAACCCTTGTCCACCTTGTTGCCCCCTATCATAATTCTGGCCTAAGCCTTGTCCTCTTTCAAAATTTTGATTTCTATCAAAATATTTCCCTCTATCAAAGTTTTTCCCCTTAGTAACATCTATGTTCTCTCTGTTGTAGTTCAATTGCATGTTCTTCTGTGCAACCTGAAGTTGGCTATTCTAATTTCTTAAATAGGTTACCTCCATATTCAGTTTCTTCACCTGCTCAGATAACTCATCTAGCCACTCCTTATCTAGATCATTGTGTGGTGTTGAATTCAAATTATCGGGCAGTTATCTAGATGCTCCTCCAGAACCAACAACCTAATTCAAGAATTCTGAATTCTGCAAATATGTAGGGAAACCAGCCTGCTCCTATGGATGAAGGGGTTGATTGGTCCTTTTCTAAGGATAAGAGGTCATTGGCTAAGCTTGATTTATTGGACGACCTAGATGTGGAACCAAAGGAAATGAGGGTACTTGATTCATAATGGGAGCATGATTAGTCAAAGCTTGGTTGAGAGCTTGGACCTATGCAGGGTGAGCAACAGGTTCTAAGGATTTCAGAGGTCCTGATAAATATTGCCTCAAATTTGTGCTGACCTTAATAACCTCCGTATATGCAGTGAGCAAGGTAGTTGGGGGATTAGTCCTCCATTTAAGGAAGGAGGATGTAAGGATGTCAAGGGATTTGAAGTAGACCTTTAGGGCAACAACCTCATTTCCAACATAAGGTGCTTGAAGTCTAGTGTATGCTTGGTGGAATCTATTTTTGAATGATCCTATGGGCTCATTAAATTCTCTCTTGACTCTAGTAAACTGAAGATAAATCTCATTAGCACTAATGGGAATCCTAAATTTTTGTAGAAATGCAGCCTCAAGGTTAACCCAGTTAGAGATGGATGCAACAGGAAAATGGTTATACTATTAAAAGGCCTCCTCTCCTAGAGAATAGGGGAAAATTATGCATGCCATATCCTCATGGTTGATTCCTCTATCTCTCAGACAAGTCTAGAAAATCCTAATATGCTCCTCTACAGTCCTATTGGGATCATTAGTATGGAACTTCAAGCAAAAATGATCAGGGTTCTTGGGCATGACATTGTAAATATTGAAGATCAAGGGAGATGGGTTATTGGACAAAAAATCCATTGGTGGAGGTGGGGGCGATAATGGCTGATTTATGGCTAGTTGAGGTTGTTGAATGGGAATGCCCTTAGAATCAAATGAAGATGAGGATGATGATGATGAGGATGACGGGGTTGGCTAGGTTGATGATGATTCTCCCCCTATTCTAGACCTTCTTGAAAAATCTTGAAATTCTTCCTCTCCTGCAGTAGATCTAGTTCTTCTGAACCTCTTAGGAGAAATAGCATTGAGAAATTGATCCAACTTGCTTATTTAGGCCCTCCTTCTAGCGCCAATCTATTGATGGTGTTTTTTGCACAACAACAACTCAAACAAAAAATGTTATCCTATCTCTCTTGAAAGTTAAATCTCTATCAGCAATCCTCAAGAGATAACCCCAAGGTCTCTCATTTCAGGTCTTGATAATGCAAATAAAACAACTCATAGATAATGTGAAAATGTTGGTAATCACAAAGGGACCTTACTACAAGCAAATACTGAACTAGAATTTATTAGATCTAGCAATATGGTGATATTTCAGATCTCAAATCTAACTTAGATAATAAAAGAAACAACAAAAGAGAAAGGGTTTAAAGACATTTCTAATACTTATTCAAACCCTAAGATTAAGAATGTGAAGGATAAAATTCTCAAAATGGACCAATCCCTCATAAACTAATTCCTGTTTGACTTGGATGAGTGCAATCTTCTAAGGTGTTAAAGATTTTAAAATGATGAACATTCATTCAAAACAACCCTATTTGCAATTGAAATGAACAAGCATAAACAATTAAACTAAGCACAATTTGAAGTCTAGGCTAACTTTTCAAAGCAGCTAACAATCATCTAACTGCAAAAAGTATGGATTAGAGATCACTTCAAACACTTCAAGCATAAAACCCTAAACACCATTAAATCATCTAACATCAAATTTATCATAAAATTAAGCAATCTTTAAGATAGAATATCAAGAACCATTCCAGATAAAACTCAACACAAGAAAGGCACCAAATCACAATATCTTTACTTGTATTGAATTATCCAAAATAGCAACAATTCAAGTTTTTTGTTACAACACTTGATCGAAAATAAGACTAAATTCTAGCTCTAACTCTTACTATATCTCAATTCTCTCTAATAAAATCGTCTAACTTTTTTCTAACCCCTTACAAATGAGGCATAATGCCAAATTTATAGAGAACCCTCCAAGATATGCTGGACCAATTAGGGTTTACAATAATAAACAACCACACAACAAGTCGGCCAAGATAAATTCAAAAAATATGAAATGTGCAATATGCACCAAATTCATCCAAGTCAGCCTGGGGTCTCCAAAAAAATTTGGTCCAATGCATGTGAAGGAAGAGGAGAAAATAATGGGGAAGCACAAATTTTGATGTAGCATTGCATTAAATACTTCCCCCTTTGTCCTTACAACGCTCCACCTTATCCTGAACTAACAACAATACCCTATCTAATTCGGCAATCGGTGGCATAGGAAAAACCCTAACTCTCTTGTGAAGGCACTTGATATCATCTCTTAACTGCCTCACTATATTATCCCAATCTACCTTACCCTTGGTTCCACTTGTCATCGCCTTACCTGATTCAACCTGCATTCGACAAAAAACCATAGTAAAGATCACATGGAACAAAAATTAATCAACCATAGAAATAAGTTCATCCTTAAATACAAGTCCCATGATAAGAAAAATGCTCAAAACCTCATAAAAATTAATCATCGCAAATTTTGAGTTTTCAGCCCTTCTGCGGAATCTAGGCTAGAGAGGATTTTTGGGAAATTACCAACCAGATGGATTCCAGTGAAACAAGCACACAAGAATTCAACAATCATTTAATCAACTGATAATCACTAAGAAATGGCATGAAACATCTTAAAATAAGTCCAAGTCGACTATCAAATGTATAAACATTAAGAAAACTTCATGCAATTCCTAAATTCTCTATTTTCAACAAAATCTCAGGAAAATCGGTTAGGGACAAAAATCCACTAGAATAGAAATAATTCAAAAACTCCGAGAAAATGAAGGGACCAAGAAATTTCTGGAAAATCCCAAATGCATGGATTTTAGTGAAGCTAATGTAATTTTCACAATTTAAGCCCAGTTTCAAGAAAATGACAAGGCAACAGACAAACCAAGGAAATCTAGAGGTAGCAGAAATCCACAAGGCAAGCAGAAATTCAGAATAATGCACATTTTGGGAAAACAAAGAGAAAACAAGAAGTCGGGGAATTTCAGAAGATAAGGAATTCCGTGAAGACTCTGAAAACCCGAATGGTTATGTTTTCTCTCGACCTCATTCAAATTAATCGGAAGATCACAAACTTGAGGAACTAACCTGGAACCAGCCTGATTTGAACCTCCTATAAAACATCCCTAAGTTTGAAAATCACCCTAATATAAATCGAGAAGGAATGGCGATGCCCTAGGCATAAAACCCTAAAATTTTGCCATGGGAGCGCAGGGTAAGCTTGGACTCAACTCATTTGCTTGCAAAGGTTTACTGAAAGCTTGTCCCAACCCACACAAGTAAGCCATCTCAGGATTAAATTAAAAGAAAAGCTTAGAGACTCACTTAGAATTGAAATTCGAATAAAATAGGAAAACCCTCAGCTTCAAAATACATAATGCCAAAATAGGTAGGAACTCAATTCCTAGGCATACCCAAAACTCCAAAGAAGCACGTGCATTTAATCAAGAAAAAACAAGGCAATGCAAAAATCATGAAAGGGGACCAAATGAAAATCAGAAACTCAGGGCATCAATCGCCAATATGATCCACAACATCTTGACTCATAGCATATATGCCCAAATCATGAAGTAAATTATTTCAATCATCAAAAGAGGGAAAGCGCCATGTACATACCATGAAGACAGGAAAATATCTAAATAGAAGAAGCTGGGAAGAAAACCCAAAATCCAAGCTAAGTGAAAATGGCCACTAGGAAACCCAAATACAACAATCAACTACAATCCCAATCACACAATCCAACAACAGTTCTCAGGATCAAGCACTCTAGATAAAAAGGAAGCAAATGATAAAACCTTAATGACACAAAACTCCCAAAAGTCAACTTAATACCCACCAAGGAAATCACACAATTAATGCAGTCAAGATGGGTCAAACCAAAATATGGGAATTCGACATGGTGACGGACTTTCGGAGAAATTCAGTCCTGACAGAATTCTGCAAAGGACCAAAATCTCTGGATTTTCAGTGAAAAGCAGTTGTCATCGGGTTTTGAAAGGAAACCGAGAAATTCCACTAGGAGTGGATTTTCCCGAGAGTAGTGAAAAACCCAGAATGAGTCCAAAACTTAAGGTTTTTGATACATATCATAGATGGACCATTCTGACAAGAAAGATAAAAATTAAAGCACATTCCCAAGCAAGCAAAACCTCAAAATACATAGGGCCAAAAAGACCAAGAGAGAAAAAGAGGGTCCCTACTTTCAATGGGGCGTGTGTACAAAAAGTGCACAACAGACTTAAAACAAAAATTAATTGTAGATGTCCACTCTCCAAAATAGAGAGAGAAATAGTCTTTGCAATTGAAACTATAACTAAAAAAGATATAAGAAGACAAATAGGATCGATACTCTTCCCTAATGGTTTGAAAAAGATGTGCTCTATAAAAACAATCACGTTGGCTTCCTGATCACTATAAAATTCTTCCTTCCATCATTTTATTGGATGATCCAATGACTTATGGTTGATCACTTCAATGATCACCTTCATTATTACCTATAACTTCACATTCTCAATGTTCTAGACTCCCTTGCAATCTACCTAGAATCCTTTGGTTGCGGGTTGAGATCTCTAGTTGTTGCGGGTTGCAATTATTTTGGTTGCAAGAAGTTAGTTTCATCTAAAGTATACACACCATTATTAACCATGAATTAAACATAGACTCATACTAAATTTTATAGATATTCACATTTTTATACATGAAAACATCATCATATCATAACTATATTTACACATGGTAAAGTATAGTTTAGGATGCATGAAAGATAAAATATATATAAGGTTCATGATTGTGTATGAGATAAGAAACTTGAAATGTTAAAAGACATAAACAAAAAGGAAGAAAAATAGCTATTTCCTAGGCTCATTATTCACCCCCAACTAGAGTATTTGCTTGTCCTCAAGAAATTTTTAGGACCAGAGGTTGTACTGGAGAGTCATTTCCCTAAAATATGTCACTACATCAACTCCCTTGACCTGTCTTAGATAGTAGCCTTTTCCACATGAAATATTTGTTAGCCTCATATTTTTGGTTGTTTCTATTTCATCATGGTTCCTCCCTGTCCAATGTGGCAATAGATAGAGGAGAAGAGGTGGATGAAAGCTAAGTGGAAACCATGTAATTCCATTATCCCTATTAATTCTATATAATATTCTGATCTTATAATAATGGCTATAAAATTATACAGGCAGTGAGGTTCATTTTTCTTTAATGTAGGGGTTAGTTCTTCCTATCTCTTCTTCATAAATTGGAAGGTTTGATTAATGTTTCCTATAGCTAGTTGCTTCATCATTATGTAATTACATTCCCTAACACGTTATTTTCTTCCTACACCTTTATAATCCAAGAGCTCTAACCACTCATCAATGACTGCATTGGGGTCTTGTGATTCTTTCCTCAGCTATAGAGTAATAGATTTCTCCTTTTCAATATATTCCTACAAGATCTCACCCCTTTGTTGCTCATTCCTAACATAATATTCTAATGATTGAATCTATAATTTCCCCACTAAAATTAGTGGATTTCATTTAGTTTGATATGAGAGAACCAAATTATGCAAGTAAAACTCATATAATTGGTCTTGCATGTTGAGTGTAGAGTCAGAGAAAGTTTTTAAAAATATAAAATTTCTATTCATTGGCATTGGTAAATCACTAATCAAATGGATAAACTAAAAACAAAAATAATTTTCCTACAGAAATAATACATAAACTCGTGCAGGAGGTCTGCACTTTAGAATTTGTGCACCCTTTGCTACTTCTTCAATCTTCATTTTCAACCTTTCTATTTCCACCTCTTTTTGTTCAAGTGCCTTGGTGTGTTTGGATATCAACTTAGCTTTGTTTTTTTCCCACTCCTTAAAAAACTTGGGTTATTTTCCATAATTCCACACTGAAGGTTACCACAGCTGGCCCAAAGGGAATTGCAAGTGGAGGAGTTGGACACTGGGGTACTAGTTCCTTGTTTTCTGATTCTATGGTTGCAAGATGTGCTAATTCATCTAGCCTAGACCCATGCTCAATTTTATAAAGCTTTTCCTCCATCTTCCATTATTTTTTTCCTATCACTATCCTTTTATCGATGTGTTTTCAATAAACCTTCCAATTTGCTTTATCCTTTTCATAGCCTCCTGCAATTATTTGCCAATATCCTTTTTTTCAACAAAAGAATATTTATTTTTCCAAAAAATGGTCATCCCTCTCACTTTTATACTCATTACCCTCCAAAATAGGGCTCTTTGGGGTTATTTTTCTTATTTTCCTTGTAACAAAAGCATCCTCTGAATCAAATTTAGAGGTACTTGTATAGTTCCATGAATGTGCATTAGGTTTATTTTCATTACTAGGGGAATTCCCCTTCAATTTTGAGTCTCTCTCAACCATAATGACATCTTTCGAATTTCTTGCTTTTTAACTGAACCTCTCATGACATCTTTCCTCTTTAGGTGGTGTGATTCCCTCTTAATCTGTGTGGTTTTCTTTTGCCCCCTTGTAGGTGCAAAAGAAGATTCACCTATCCTTTTCTTAGTTCTTGGTGTTTCTCTAGAGGTAGGGGTTTCTTGTGTATCTCCTATTGCGGGTTTCTCAGAGGTTGTAGGTTGAGTGTCCTATGGGTTCTACTCCTTTGGCTCTCCTATTCCATAGGTAGGTGACACAACAAGGGAGGTAGAGGGTATTTCTCATTCTGATACAATAGGTTTCTCTATTATTTTTGGGAAATTAGGTTCTTCAAGGATGTTGTTGATATGGTTGTAATTTAGGAAAATTTCCCATGAAACATGTGGAAATTGAGTTTTCAAACTCCTTTTTATCAACAATATGACTAAAAAAAAATGTGATAGCATTGTGTTATTCCTTGTCCTTTTATACTCAGAGCTCATTCTTTTCAAAAAATTATATAAAAAGTTTGGAACATTCACACGCCAATTATGGCAAATATGACTCAATAATTTAAAATGGACTATATACAACAAGGATTTTCTTCCATCACAAGTTAAGTATTTGACTATGTAAGAAGCTACTAAATCCCGTATACAGGGTAAGGATAATCCTTGTGTGCCTTGATAAGATGAGTCTAGGTTTTCTCCATGTTCTCTAAATTAATTCTTAGAATCTTCCCTCATTGGAAACTCTTCTCCTTCCCATGGTAGCCTCTGAAGCATCCACCCTCAAACCTCTTACAATTGCTTCATCACTTTGTAATGTGGAAGAAAATTGTTGTGTCATGACCTTTTTGAACTCTATGAGTTTCAAGAAGTACTCCAACCAACCAACTTGTCAAAAAATGGGTAATACCAGCCTATCTTCCAACAACTGGGTATGTGCTACTGGTTCCCTATGAATAATTTCACCTCCCATGATACTATTGCTTCTCTATAATTCCCTTAATTCTACTTTATTATAGATCAATTTATATTTATTACTCCAACTACACCACTTCCACTATGATTTATCCTCTCAATTCAACGACTTCTAACTCTTTTCTTCTCCTCTGATCTTGTATTGTGTAAAAATGGAGGAAAGTAAAACAACAAAAAAGTTGCAGAGATTTTTGGCTTTTATTTTTTATTTTAAAAATTAAGAAAATGAAGGGTACAACTCTCCCCAACTAAAGGTATTGTGTCCTCACTTAATTATATGGTTTTGGTAGAGGGTTAAATTAAATGTAGTTGAATATCAAATTAGATATGAAGTATGCACAAATTAATATAAAAAATATGTAAAAAATCAATGATCTATGCTAATTATGGTAAATCAATGTGTGTACCTATAAAAGTCTAGTGAAGTGAAAATTAACTTGTGCGAATTGGTTGATTACTACTCGTAGAAAGATGTGATTTGACCTTCCTTAAATTCAAGGTGAAATTAATGGCATGAATGCATGACATGTGGTGAATGATGGTTTGGAAAGGCTGTAGAATGTACAAAATGAGTGAGGTGAAATGGTATGTGCTAATAAAGAAAGGCATTGGAAATGCTACATATGAATATGTGTAATAGGTTGCATGTACGATGGAATGGAATTTGAAATGATAGATATATGATGGATGTGGTGATATTAAATTCTTGTTAGAAAAGTGCTATGGGTAGTTGTAGGAATGTTATGTTATAGGTCTCTATTGCTTCTTTGACTATGCTAGAAAACAAATGTTACCATTTGTCACCTATGCAGTGTGTGCTTGTGAAGCATGATAGAAAATTATACCTGCATAATATTAGTAGGTGAGATGTGTAGCTCATCTATTGAGTTATGTGTAGAGCTTTTAGTTTTTGTAGTTGAATTGTAAAGTGAAGGCTTAGATTGTTGGATTAATGAAAGAAGGAAGTCATCCTTCTATAAAGATTGCTTGCACATCTTCAATCTATGTCCATTCACTAGTAATTTGAACCTCACTTCATCAATTGTGTGTAGATATACTACTCAGTTACGAAACATTTATTTGATTTCATACAAACCAAGCTATCTTGTTTGTAACTTTCCCTTGTAGTCCTTATATCTCGAGTCATAAATCAAAGCCTAGTCACCTACACTGGATTCCTTGGTTTTGATGAATTGATCATACCAATGGATTCTTTGATTTTGAACAACTTTAGTGTGGTGTATTGCTTCCATCTTGATTTCATCAAGTTTATTGAGGTTGTGTAATATCTCCTACTATGTTGAAAATTCCATGCCCAATGTAATAGATATTCTCAATGTTTTGTACTCAAATTCAATAGGAAGTATTTTTTGCTTTCCATACACCAATTTGTATTGGTGTATATCCTGTTGTCATTTTCCATGTTGTCCTATAGGCCCAAACTACCTTAGATAACCTAGATGCCCAATCCTTCCTACGAATTTGTACTATCCTTGTTAGAATGTTTTCAATTTACTTGTTTGTAACTTCCACTTATCCATTAGCTTGAGGGTGGTAAGGTGTAGACTTTCCATGTCTTATCTCATATTCTTGAACCAATTTTGTGATTGATTCTTATGTAAATTGGGGTCCTTGGTCTATGAAAATGTCTCTTGGAACTCCATATCTTTTAAATATGTCCTCATAGAGAAAATGTTCCACATTACCATCCCTAGAAAATTGTAAAGCCTTAACCTCCACCGACTTTGTAAGGTAATCTGTGCATACTAGTATGTACTCTTTTTTATTTGATGTTGGTGAGATGGGGCCAAAGTCTACTCCCCATTTGTCAAATGGTGCTTTTTCTAATTGTGTCTGCAATGTAATTTTATCTATTTTTGTTGGCCTTCCCATTCTCTTACACCTATCATAGCCCCTATTATACTTCACTACATTGTTATGAAGAATTGGACAATAGTAGCCAATATTGAGAATATTAAGATCTATCCTCTTTGTTGTAAAGTGTCCCCCATAGGGTTCATCATGAAATACTTTGAGGATGTCATGTACTTCATCTTCTCTAATGCATCTCCTCATGATGTTATCTGGGCCTACATAGAATAAGTATCCAACTATCTAGGAGTAGGAAAAACTATTGTGAACCAATTGCCTCTTTTCTCTTGGTGAGAAATGAGGTGGCGTTTGTCCTGCTACAAGATAGTTGGAAATGTTCACAAACCAAGGTGTATGGAGAGATAAACTAAATGAATTCTCATCTAGAATCAATCATCAACAAAATCTTCTTATGATTTGGTTGGTAGTCTGGATAGAAAATCTGCCACTACATTTTCTTTTCCTAGCTTGTCCACAATGGTAATGTCAAATTATTGAAGCAAAAATGAACACATTACAAGCCTTTCACCAACCACTAGTTTTTTCATTAGATACCTAATTGATGTATGGTCAGTGTGTATGAACACTATATATCCTATAATAGAATACCTGAATTTATTTACTACATATACCAGTACCAACATCTCCTTCTCTATCACTGTATAATTGATTCATTCCCCTTGTAGATTTTTGTTGATGTAATATATGGCATACTCCTTTTTTCCTTCCTTCTGTCTATGTACAACTCCTATAGAGAAATCAGAAGCATCTATATGGATATAGAAAGGTAAAGTCTAATTTGGTCCTCTCAAGATAGGGGTTTTAGTCAACTTTGTTTTAAGTGGTTCAAAAGAGTGTTGACAAGCAATAGTCCATTACAATTCTACATATTTGGATAGTAAAAGAAATAGTGGAGCTGTAATTTTTTTTAAGTTTTGAATGAATCTCCTAGAATACCCAACATGTCCTAGGAAACTTCTAACATATTTTTTTCTTTAAGGAACATGGAGTGTTGAGATCACTTCAATTTTGTCGGGATCCACTTAAATTCCTTTATTTGACACAAAATGTTCCAATACAATTGCTTATGTCATCATAAAAACATTTTTCATGACTCAGAGATACATTGTGTTAATGACATCTTTTTAGCACCTTCTCTAGATTTCCAAGTTGTTCATCAAATGTATTCCCTTATGTTGTGAAATCATCCATGTAAACCTCCATGGAATCATGTGCAAATTCTAAGAATATTCTTAGTACTACCCTCTACAAAGTGGTTGGTGGATTGAATAGGCCAAATGGTAGGACATAATAATCATATGTTCCCTAGGGGCATGTGAACATTGTATTTTCCTAGTCTTTTGGGGAAATATTAATTTGGTTTTAGCCACTAAATCCATCGAGAAAGAGAAGTACTTTTTTCTTGCTAATGAATCAAGTACTCAGTCAATGAAGGGGAGTGGAGAGTGGTCCTTCCTAATTGAAACATTTAATTCTTGGTAGTCTATAGATACTCTCCACTTTCCTCCTTTCTTTGAAACAATTACTAGAGGTGACACCCACTGACTATCAAAGATAGGATATATAAATCCCGCATCAAGAAATTTTTATAATTATGATTTAACTATGTCTCTAACTGTAGGGTTCATTCTCCTTTAAGGTTGTATTATGGGTTTTAAAAAATTATTGATTTAAATCCTATGCATGCATAAGTCTGGGTCTATCCCCTTCATTTCATGATAATCCTATGCAAAGTTATTTGTGTGTTCTTGCAACAAATTCATAAGTGATATCTGTTGTATATAAGTCAATTGGCTATTAATATTTAATGTTTTACCCAATAATATCTCTAGTCTTGGATGTTATTTTCACTAATGAGATGTCAAGTCTTGCTATGTTTAGAATACATTGGTGTGGTAGCAAATCATGAAATATTTGCGAAATTGACTCAGATGAATTGGAAGGGATAACATTTTGTAGGGGATCATGTGAACATGTCAATCAATCTTGATGATACAGGTCCCTACCATAGTTGTTTTGCATGATTTTTACTATAAAGTCATATTCATCTTGGTTTTCTAACAAAGGATTGCATTCAATAGTCATCAAGGTTTGCAAGGAATACTGGTCCTCCTCATCCAAGGTAGGCTAAATGGTTTCCTCGAGGTTTTCATGTGGTTGGGATGGTGGAAAAATGACCAATTTATTAGTCAAACTTGCATTATAAATAATCATATTAATAGACCTACAATCTATAAAGGCATCTACTATTTCCAACCAAGGTCTTCCTAAAATAAGGGGCTAGCCCGCAAGATTAGCTTTTGGCTGCAATACCATGAAATCTGCAGGGTACTCCCATGAATCCAATTTTATTATCAATTCTTCAATTATACCCTCGGGTTTAATTATGGACCTATCTTCTAGTTGTAGAACAATAGGTGTACGTCTGAGTTCTATTAGATGTAACAACTTCATGGTATCTTTTGTCATTACATTAATAACTAATCCCAATTAAATTAAGGTGTTATTAATGAGAGTTCCGTTTATATTTGCATCCACTACAAGACTCCCAGGGTTTGCATACCTCGGGGTAGTTATGTTTCCCAACATAATATTTGCATGTTTTCCTAAGACATACACAGTTTGAGGACCTTTTCTCTTCTTACTTGGACTTTTAAAGCATAGTTCTCTCACTATATTGGTATATATAGGAACCTCCTTAATATCTTGAATAAGGGTTATTTTGATACAAACATCTTTAAGTTGTCCCTTAAAGTCAGTTTTAACTTGTGTTTGATGTCTTTGAACTACTAATATTTTAGGGAATTGAGGCTCTAGACTTGGATTGCTTTGGTTAACCTGACTTGACTCAAGCTCCTTATATTAATTATCCAATGTCTTTATTGGGGGTTCCTCATCAATCAATTCAATGATTTGAGGGGATGAAGGCCCAACCATAGTTTTCCCTGATCTGAGGTGGACATCACTAACCTCTACCTCATCAATAAGGTATTAAAAAAATTCATTAGTGTAGTTTTGTGGAATAGGATTTTTATCGGGGTTAGGTTTAGGTTGTGTTGGTAGCTAAGGTGATCTAGGGGGTTGTGGTTCTAGATTTTTTGGGCTTGGCATAATAGCTTTATTTTATGGTTGTAATGGCTATTGTGGCAGTTGATAATTTGTGTTTTGATTTCTCCATTATTGGCCTCTTTTCCACTAGGGTTGCCATTGGTTTTATTGGGATGACCATTAGGAATTATAGTTAGATCCTTCGTAATTTTGTGATGGACACATGTTTTGTTACTATTGATTCAAATTGGTTTGAGGAATTTTTTTATTGTTGGTTTTGCATATTGGCCCAAGATTGACTATTCCAATTAGGAAGATTTAAATTATTACTAGGAAATGATATGTTGTAATTCAAAGGATCTTGGGGCATACTTTATCTTGTCTGCCATGGTTTGTTTTAGTTATGTATAATACTTTTCCATCTTCTCCTTCCAATGCATGAAAGTCTAATGTAACTTCAGAGACACTTGTCAAGTTCTTTCATTTGTAATTAGCCATTCTTTGTCTACAATGTGGGTAGTATTTTGTAAGAGCTACTTCTACCTCTTCTTTCTTATTTTTGATATGGAGGGTATCTAGATTTGTAGCCAAATGGTTGATAATATCCTCCTTCATATTTGATATAATATTACTCAATTCAACTCTAGAGACTCCATTGAATGGTTTGATGATGAAAGATGCACTATCTCCTCTAACCTTATTTATGAAAGACCTTGAATAATTCATGCATGCCTTGCAGATCTATAAGCGCATCCATGCAATCCTCATTAATTCCCCTTAAGAATATTAGCTTTAAAGACTCATCAAATAGTTTGTTCTAGTGGAATTTTTTAAGGAAAAATTGAAACCTTCCCATGTAGTCTTCCAGGGATTCATCCTCCTTTTGTGACATCCTGAATATGTCATATCTCTTTATATATATTACTCTACAATAGTCTTGGTATTTATCTAGGAAATTTTCTTCATGGTATTCCAATTTAAAACAAAATCTCTTCCTAAACCCATAAACCATCTCAAACAAGCATCATTTAAGGTTGTTGGAAACAATTTGAACCTATGTGCATATGTAGTATAATCACAACTTCTACACATCACATCAAACTTAAAAAGGAATGTATCTAGGTCCTTCATGACCAACCCATAGAAGATAGGTAATGTTGAAGGAGGTATGTTCTTTAGTGCAATTTATCTCTCCTAGTTGGCATGGGGAACTCAAAGGTTACATGCTCTAGTGGGTCTTCCACTGCAGCATCACCCATGGTGATGATATTTGTCATGGAATTCTCCTCTGTATTTGACGTGGATTGGTGTTAGGGATTATTCTTCTCCAAGAATACCCTCGTTCTATTCACTATGATCACCAGTATCCTTTAAAGCTTCATGCATTGAGGGGAGAAATATTCCTAGAGCATCTCATTGCCTCTACATATAATATTTGTAACAATTTGGATAAACAAATCTGGCACATTGTAAGTAAAGTTTTTTTGTATTGATAACTAAATACCAATTACCCTACTTTTAAAGATGAAATTCTAACTATGAAATCTTGGAATTACATAGGAGAATTCTAAATGTAACACCATCCCCGAAATGAGAAAAAATTTAAGGCCTTACTAATGCTTGGTCAACTTGGTGTTAGAAACACAATTCACAGGAGAGGTTCCTAGCTTAACAATCCACTAAATCCTTAAAAAGTATACATTTAATTATCAACCAGGGCTTCATAAGCTTGTGATAATGTTCACACTATATGTGCATTTGTAGACTCTATATGGCCTATATCATCAAGTATAGGTGGTTTACACATGTGCAAGAAAATAGTAAAGAGTAGAAAAGGAAATAAATCATAAACTACAAAACAAGGAAAATAACTTAATCTGATACCGATGCTATGAGTACCTTTGGCTTAACACTATAACTATTTATTGCTAAAGCTAAACTCTGCAATTTCACTAGTACTACTGATTCTTACATCTAACTACTAGACTCACTTTGAAGGATGGCTCAATGATGCATTACAAAACATAAATCATGAGACAAGATATCATTCATGTTCATGTTATGGGGAATCTAATTGAAATGAATGTAACAATGTAAACATCTAAATTAACACTAATTAAGGTGGGTGAATAGTACCTCGAGTGGCCCTTTCTCAAGTTGTTGTACCCACATGAGAAACCAAATATGTGCTACTTGGTTCAACTAATCATAACAGTCAATCGAAACATCTTTATTGCATGTAATTGAACTCTATAATCTGATAAGAATATTCATATATTTCACATTCATGAGTGCATAGAAGAAAACTAACAATGAATTATGATGTGTGAAACAAAACTATAACTATCAAAACATATATATTTCTGTAGACATCTAAATTTGACCACTTACATTTAGTCAAATTTATCCTTTTTAATCTAAATATCCTTTTATACACATTAGTTAAATAATATTTTCATTATTTAATTAATACCCCTAAATTCCTCTAAATCCTTAAGGTATTTAGTTAAATAATTAAATACCTTGCCCCTTTATCCCTTTCTTCGAAAGAATTAAATAAATAACCCAATTATTTAATTCCTTTTATGTCCCATCCACACTTAATCCTAATTCATATCTTAATCCTATCATTAGGGATGTGACACATCCCTAATCCATGATTAGGATGTGTCACATCCTCCAAATTTTGCAAGTTGGTTCCTAATCATCATTAGCCACCTAACCCTCTTCTAATCCTTCATCAACTAGTCTAATGAACCCCCTTTAGTCAAATCTCCCACATCCCAATTGGATTTTAATTCCATTTTATTCTTCCAACACCCTTAATGAAATTTTTAATTCCATTTACAATCCCCATGTCTTTTCCAATGGAATTTTAAATTCCATTTATTCACCCAAGGTTTCTCAAGGAAAATTTTAGTCCTTTTATCTTCCCCATGCATATTAAAAAGGATTTTTTAATTCCTTTTGGCCAACCTTTGATCTCCACCCTTGATCTCTTGTCCTTGGCCAAGAATGAATCTGGGCCCTTCATTCATCTCTCCTTGGCTAAATGGCTAATAATTAGCCATTTTCACTACCCTAATCAGACATACGTTCAAGAAATCTATCACCTTCAACCCTTCTCAAGAATTCAACTCCATTCATCTCTAGCCATCATCTTGCATTCAATCCACCATCTTTTGCATCCACATCAAGCATTTACAAGTCGTTATGCTGCCGAAATCGATCTAGGAGCACACAAATCAAATGATCAACAAAGGCCATGTTGGATGTTGTTGGTTGTTGCTAATATGTGGTTGTCAATGATATCAAAACTATTAGAATTTGATGTCTTTAAGGCTGTATATGCCGATGTCTTTAAGGCTGTATATGCCGAGGATATTGAGAAAATTGTAATAAAATAAGTTGTAGGTTGTCTGTGAAGTAGTGAAGTTCAATATGATGGAAAGTTCAATATGTTGATGATCAGATGTTGTAGATTAAAGGTTTTGTATTCAGGCCTATCTAGTTTATTCTTTGAAAGTTTCAGAGGTGCGCATGAAGATTTGAGCAAGTTATGAGCTTTTGTTTTCCTACAATTATTCTGTTACTATAGGTGGTGTTCCTCGAAGAAGGGAATATGATTATGGTAGTTTGAATTTTTTCATATTCCCCCATGGTGCTTATTGATGTTTCTAGATCATTCTATATCTATTTTGCACATCTGCATTGATCATTATGCTCACGATTGAATATTTTCTCTTGCGTGGTCATGTTTTTCATGTTCATGGTTGACATGGTGGTTGAAGCGTGTTGTGGATCTTCGAGGAAAAATGTTTGAAGGTGTTTTGTGTTCGAGGATGTTTTTTTAGGTCTTCATTATGTTGTGGTTGACTTTGGTTGATTTGCATTGATAATATTTATTGTTTTGGGCCAACAATTTGTATTCATCTTATTATTTTGTTATGAAGCGATGCAATCACTTGTTGTGGATATATATAAGTGATCATTTATCTCATTTGAGACATGTATGATGCAAAGTGTGTGAGTGATATGTGAAAATAAAGTTCATATCATTCAAAGACAGAGTAGAGTGTGGAGAAGAGTGAAGAAGAGTGAAGAAGTGTTCATGTGCTTAACCAGAACTGTAATCAGGCATTAGCAGATGCTAGTTTCTCAGTTCAAATTCTTCAGATGGATTTAATCTGAATTTTTTTATAAGACAATGAGCCTTCCTTTGTATTTGAGCAGTGAGCTCTAGGCAGTGTGCCTAAATGCAAGTGCATTCCTCTTTTATTCTTCTTATACTTCTAATAGAGTATAAACTTGTGGATTAACCTCCATCATGGTTTTTCCCCTAACATGGTTTCCATGCAAAAATCTTGGTGTTATGTATGTTTCTGATATGTTGTTGATACATGCTTTCATGGTTATTAATCAAATATGAGAATAAGGGTTAATAAGTTTAATAATTTTGAAATTATGTGACAATTGATTCACCCCCCCTCTCAGTTTTATGTCCTTATGTTCCCAACAATTGGTATCAGAGCAGGTTCCTTGGAAGAATTTTAACAAATTGAGGTGATCTAGGATGGTGACATATAAGAAGGATAGTTTGAGATTTGATGGATTTAAATATTCTCTATGGAAGACTCAAATGGAGTGTCATCTGAGATCCATTGGTGAATCCTATTGGAACATTACATGTAATAGGTATGTTATTCCTCAAAATGGTCCTACTACTGTTGAGATTAGGGATGTTGAATACAATATTAAGGCTTAGGAAGCATTGTTGAGTGCTTTGACTAATTCTAAGATGAAAAATGTTATGGAGCTGAAGAATTCCTATAAGATCTGGAAAAAGTTGGAAACCTTGAATGAAGGTGATGCTAATGTGAAGATTGCTAAGATACAAAGTCTGAAAGGGAAATACGAATTTTTGAAAATGGGTGATAATGAGAATATTACTACTTTAATGCAAAGAGTGAATGAACTTTTGTGTGGTATAAGATGTGTTCATGGATAGCTGGATGAATCAAAGATTGTTGCTAAATTGCTTAGATCCTTTCCTACTGCATACAAAGTCAAAGCTACAACTATTGATGAGCTCGGGACTATGACAAATGTAACCAAAGATATGTTGATTGGTAAACTTACCACTTTTGAGTTGAATGAATTAAGTGATGCCCTTCCTAAGATAGAATCTTCATTTAAAGCTACTACCTCTAGAAGAGATATGATCCAGGTGAAATTTATTCTAGAAAGGTATCCAGGTATGAGGAAGAATTGAGATATATATTGAAGAAGAAAGATAATTGAATGCTCTTGAAGCACTTATTACCAAAAGGGAAGCCAGAGGAGAAGGTAGGTATAAAGGGAAATTTCCTATTAATTTTTTTTCTTGCAATAAGATAGGTCATTTGGTATCAAGGTGTCCAAAAAGAGTTCCTAATTCAAGACCTTACAAGCATAAATTTCAAAATAAGTGTTATTATGCTGCTGATGAAGGAGTGACAGATGATGAATCTGAAAAAGGGAATGCAAGTGAAGATTAGTTTGTGTTTATTACTATCAAGGAAAATAATCTCGTGTCTACTGAATCTTCTAGTTGTAAAAATGTGGAGAAATCCCTAGCTGCTTGAGTTGAAGAGAAGGATGAATGGGTAATTGATAGGGGGTGTTCACATCACATGATAGGTGATAAAAGTAAATTTGTGAGCCCGAAAAAGTATGATGGTGGTGTCGTAATATTTGGTGATAACAATGGTGGTATAATCTATGGCAAAGGATGTATTTATTTTGATGGTAAGCATAATACTGATGATGTTTTATATGTTGAAGGTTTAAAGCATAATATTTTAACTTTTGGACAAATGGTTGATAAGGGATACAATCTTCAATTCAAGGATGGAAAGTGTAGAATATTGGGAACTTCTCGAAATGTGATTGCTTCAAGTACAAAAACAAAAGGTAACATTTTTCACTTGAATGATGCTAGTAAAAGTTGCCTGATTGCTCAATTTGATGAAAGTTGGTTGTGGCATAGAAGAATGTGTCATGTAAACTTTGACAATATTATCAAGATATGTTCTACTCAGGTGGCGAGAGATATTCCTAAGTTGGTAAAGCCTACTAATGCCATATGAAAGGAATATTAGTTAGGAAATAAAACTAGAGAATCATTCAGAAGAAAAAAACATTGTTTAAAGGGAATATTGGAGCTTGTGCATTTTGATCTGTGTGGTCCTACTAGAATCAAAATTTTACAAGGAGATAGGTATTTCATGTTGCTAGTTGATGATCATTCTAGATTGATGTTGGTTTCTTTGTTAAGGGAAAAATCTAAAGCTCTAGAGAAATTCAAGATTTTGAAAGCTAAAGTTGAGATAGAGACAGGTCTGAAGATTAAGTGTTTGAGATCAGATAGAGGTGGTGAATTTACTTCGGTGAGTTTAATTCCTTTTGTGAAGTGCATGGATAAAGAGACAATTATCTACACAGTGGACCCCTCAACAAAATGGAGTTGTGGAAAGGATGAATATGACAATTCTAGATACTGCTAGAACTATGATGTTATAAGGAAATGTCCCTCATATCTATTGGAGATAAGTTGTGAGTACTGCTATTTACATCCTTAACCGGGTACAAATCAAAGGTGATATTGGTAAGACTGCTTTTGAGCTATGGTTTGGTCATAATCCTACTATTAGATATTTCAAAATCTTTGGGAGTAAATTCTATATCAGAAGAGATAAAGCTATAGGAAAGTTTGATGCTAGGAGTGATGAAGGAATCTTTTTTAGTTATTCTACTAAGAGTAAGGCCTACCGATGCTACAATAAGATATTGAAGAAAATGGTTGAAGGTGCAAATGTTAAGGTTTATGGGGACATTTCTAGAGCATCCAGAACCTATGGATATGATTTTGATGATCAGAATGATAGTACAAACAAAGGCCAAACTTCAAATCAAGTTTAGATCAATCCGTCGAATCAAGAAGATCAAGAGAAAGGAGAAACTAGTGAAAGTGATGAAGAGAGATCACAAGAGCCAGAAGTTCAAGAATATTCTAAGACTCCAAGGTATGTGATATTGAATCATTCAGAAAATCAGATTATAGGTGATAAGAACAAAGGTGTCCAAACTAGGAAAATAATTGTTGAAGAGTATAGTTTGATATGAAAAACTAAGCCAAGTAATGTCAATGAAGCATGCAAAGATGAAAATTGGATTGAAGCAATGAAAGAAGAGTTAAAAAATATTAGAAGAATGACACATGGACTCTTGTTCCTAGACCTAATTAGGACAAAAATGTAATTGAAACTAAATGGGTATTTAGAAACAAGCTGAATTAACAAGGTGAAGTTATCAGAAATAAAGAAAGATTGGTGTGGAAAGGATATTCACAAATGGAAGGAATTGAATTTGAAGAAACTTTTTCTCTTGTTGCTAGAATTGAAGTTGTGAGACTATTTCTTGCTTATCCTGCTGACAAAAAATACGAAGTTTATCAGATGGATGTCAAGTCAACATTTCTAAATGGTGAACTGAATGAAGAAGTATATGTTGAGAAACCTGATGGATTTCAATTTATTGATCAAGGAGTCATGGTTTTTCAATTGAAGAAAGCATTATATGGACTCAAGCAAGCCGCTAGAGCTTGGTATTCTAGATTGGACAAGTATTTGTTGAAGCTTGGATTTAACAAAGGTACTGTTTATAGTAATTTGTATTTCAAGATTGATGATGATAAAGATTTGATTGTGGAAGTCTTTGTTGATGATATCATGTTTTGGAGGAGATGATGGTTTTTGCATGAATTTTGTTGATGAGATGTAGAATGAGTTTGAGATTTCAATGATTGGAGAGATTAAATTCTTTTTAGGATTGAAAATTAATCAGTTAGATTAAGGTATTTTTATATCTCAGTCCAAGTATATGAGAGAATTGTTAAAGAAGTTTGGTATGGAAGATTGAAAGCCAATTGGTACACCTATGGTGATTGGATGTAAGTTGACAATAGATGATGATTCTCAGAAGGAAAATTAGACTAGATACAGATCAATGATTGGTGGATTACTATATTTGACTCAAACTAGACTTGATATCATGAATTTTGTATGTGTTGTTGCAAGATTTCAAGCTGATCGTACGGAATCTCACGTGATTGTTGTGAAGTGAATTTTCAAATACTTGAAGGGAATAGTTGACTTTGGTCTATGGTATCCTAAAGATGACGATCTTACCCTGGGTGCCTTTATTGATGTTGATTGGGAAAGAGATGTGAATGATAGGAAAAGTACTAGTGGTGGTGCATTTTTCTTGCAAAAGAAGTTGATTTCATGGTTAAGCAAAAAGTAGAATTCCATTTCTTTATCTACTGCAGAGGTAGAATACATTGTTGCTACTAAAAATTGTACTCAAGTAGTGTGGATGAAGCAAATGTTGAAAGATATCCGAGTTGTGTATGATGAAACTATTGCTATATTCTGTGATAATTCAAGCGCAATTAACATTTCTAAGAATGTGGTGTCTTATTCAAAGACCAAGCATATATCTATCAAATATCACTTTTTGAGAGACAAAGTGAGTGATAAGGAAGTCGGATTGGAGTATGTGCCTACTAAGGTACAAATTGTAGACATTTTCACCAAGTTTTTTCCTAAGGATACTTTTGAGTATCTTAGAGGGAAGTTAGGGGTGATTTCCTCTCCTAATAAGAACTAGGGTGAAAGATATTGTATTAGTTCATGCATTCATAGTCATATCATGTTTCAGATTGAAGTTATGGTGGCTACTACTCAGGGGGAGTAGTCAGATGATTTAGATATGTGGTTCAAAACTTATGTGTACCTTTGCCATTGATGTCAGAGGGGGAGAAGAGTAATGTGAAAAACCTTTGAAGAATTAAGGGGGAGAAGAGTCATGTGAAAATTTATGAAAAGGGGAGAAGAGAAGAGGAAAAGAAGTCATGAGAGAAGAGTCTGAACCTAAGGGGGAGTAAGTGCTGGAGTTAGTTGTGTTCATGGTATTTTTAACACCACGTGTTTCCATCAATGCCAAAGGGGGATATTTTTGGATGTTGTTGGTTGTTGCTAATATGTGGTTGTCATTGATGTCAAAACTATTAACATTTGATGTTTTTTAGGCTGTATATGTCAAGGATATTGAGAAAATTGTAGTAAAATAAGTTGCAGATTGTCTGTGAAGTAGTGAAGTTCAATATGATGGAAAGTTCAATATGTTGATGATCAAAAGTTATGGATTAAAGGGTTTGTTTTCGAGCCTATCTAGTTTATTTTCCAAAACTTTCAGAGGTGCATATGAAGATTTGAGCAAGTTATAAGTTTATTTGTTCCTACAGTTATTCTATTATAGTAGCTAGTGTTCCTAAAAGAAGAGAATGCGATTCTAGTAATTTGAGTTGTTGCATATGCTCCTGTGGTGCTTATTGATGTTTCTAGATTGTGCTTTATCTTTGTTGCACATCCACATTGATCGTTGTGCTTGTGATTGAAGATTTTCTCTTGCATGTTCATGTTCATGGCTGAGAGGGTGATTGAAGCGTGTTGTGGATCTTCGAGGAAAAATGTTTCAAGGTGTTTTGTGTTCGAGGATTTTGTTTTAGGTCTTCATTATGTTGTGGCAAAATTTGGTTGATTCACATTAATAATCTTTACTTTTTTGGGCCGATAATTTGTATTTATCTTATTATTTTGTTGAAGCCGACATGAAGCAATGTAATTACTTGTTGCGGATATATATAAGAAATTGTTTATCTCATTTGAGAAATGTATGATGTGAAGTGTGTGAGTGATATGTGTGAATAAAGTTCAAATCATTTGAAGGTAGAGAAGAGTGTGAAGAAGAGTGAAGAATTGTTCATGTGCTTAATCGAAATTATAATTGGGCATTAGAAGATGCTACTTTCTCAGTTCAAATGGATTTAATCTGAATGTTTCTATAAGACAGTGAGTCTTCTTTTGTATTTGAGCAGTGAGCTCTAGGCAGTGTGTCTGAATGTAAGTGCATTTCTCATTTATTCTTCTTATACTTCTAATAGAGTATAAACTTGTGGATTAACCTCCACCATGGTTTTTCCCCTAACAAGGTTTCCACTCAAAAATCTTGATGTTATGTTTGTTTCTCATATGTTGTTGATTCATTATTTCATGGTTATTAATCAGATCTAAGAATAAGGGTTAATAATTTTAATAAGTTTGAAATTCAATGACAATTGATTCACCCCCCTTCTTAGTTTTTTTTCCTTGTGTTGCTAATAGGCCAATCAACCAATCAACTTGAATAAGGTAATACCAATATTTTCTCTTTTATGTTTTTCAAGTTCAACTTAGGCCTAATCTTGAGGTGTTGTTGTGTTTCCTTTTGTCTTGCATTTCATATTCGTTTTTCACTTTAGGCTATGGGATTTTCACTACACACTTTAGGCTTGGGGATTTTTAATTCTATTTAAAATCCCCATGTCCTTTCCAATGAAATTTTTTATTCCATTTATTCACCCAAGGTTTCTCAAGGAATATTTAATTCCTTTTGTCTTCACCATTCATATTAAAAAGGGTCAACCTTTGATCTCCACCCTTGATCTCTTGTCTTTGGCCAAGAATGAATTTGGGCTCTTCATTCATCTCTCCTTGGATAAATGGCTAACACTTATCCATTTTCACTACCCTAATTAGACACACATTCAAGCAATCTATCACCTTCAACCCTTATCAAGAATTCAACTCCATTTATCTCCAACCATCATCTTGCATTCAATCCACCATATTTTTCATCCAAATCAAGCATTTACAAGCCGTTATGCTGTCAAAATTGATCTAGGAGCACACAAATCGAATGATCAAAAAAGGATAATTAACCAATTAACTTGGACAAGGTAATATCAAGATTTTCTCTTTTATGTTGTTCAAGTTCAACTTAGAACTAATCTTGAGGTGTTGTTGTGTTTCCTTTTGTCTTGCATTTCATTTTTTTTTTTCACTTTAGGCTAGGGGATTTTCACTGCACACATTTCTAGCACACTCGGTGAGACCCACGTCATGGGTCTATCCTTTCACATTCTTTATTGTTTGACTTTTATTGGTCCAAACTTCAATTACAGAGGCACAATTGCCCTGATGGGCGAGATCTCTCAACACAGGGGCGAAGTTTCCTGACCAGAGAGGCGAACTTTCCTCTAGGGGCGAACCTAACTTTGCACAGGGGTAAAGTTTCTCTTAGGGGAAAACCTGCCTCCCTGTAGGGGCAAACCTACTCAACCTTTTAGAAAAAGGTGGACCTGCCTTGGAGAATAGACAAACCTACCTAGGAGAATAGGTGAACCCAACTTTGAGAACAGGCGAACCTACCTTGGAGAATAGGTGAACCTGCATTGGAGAGTAGGCAAACCTACCCTGGAGAACAGGTGAATCTGCCTTGGAGAACATGCGAACCTACCACAAAGAATAGGTGAACCTTCCTTTAAGAACAAGTGAACCTGTCGTAATAGATAGGCTAACCTGCTTTAACAGTCAGGCGAAGTTGACTTTCTGGAGGGCCGAAGTTGTTGTACATAGAGGCGGATCTAAGGTAAATTTGAGACTTGTTTTTTACAGTTTTTGATATCATTTGGTTTCGGTTTCGCGTAGTGATCCGCTAACTCTTCTTGTTTGTGCATGTGTCTAGTTTTGCTAACATTTGGTGCAGCTATTTCTTATTTATCCAAGATTGATCGTATGAGACTACTAATACTTTTCCTGCAGGATGATCGGTCCAAGAATAGTTAGTTAGTTTGTTTGTTTTTTCCATACTAGCTAGGCACACGTAGTTTTAATTAGAGGGTCAATTTACACTTGTTTGATGTTCTTGTGAGTGGTATGTTGATGTATCCACTCCCCTTGCACCACTTGGTGATCCTGGGTGATGAGAAATTAGAGTTCAACCTTGTCTAGTTGAGTCCACCTAGGAGGTGCTAGTGCATCTAAGCTCTCCCCTTGTGCTTCATGTGAACGTGGGGACCAACCAAAACATCTAGAATCTTCTTCCTTTAGCAGGACCTACCTTGGATTTCATCACCTGGGGGATGATCCTAACCACATGTTACCGATGGGGTATACAAAGGGGGAGAGTGAAATTTGTACCTCAATCTAGTCACTTCGTGTCTAGCAGAGCATCGAAGCTAGGGTGATACCTAGATAAGATGTGAAGAGTTGGTCTAAGTTTCTAGTACCTCATTGGGGATCTTGACTCACTCTTGTGATAGGCCAGTGTTCATGATTGTGGCCCATGTACCGTGCATATATCGGGGACTCATGAGATAGTCTTGTTTAGCCTAGATAAAGACCCTTATCACCAATTCTAGGTTTGTGTTGTCTGGAGTGTCTTCATCATGCGATACCAGTACTTTTAGTTTCAGTTGAGTAAGTCTTGACTTCTATCTATTGTTTTTTTCATTTTCTATCCTTTACCACAGTTAGTCCCTTCCTTCAGAGGCGAATTCTCTTGTCAGTCACTTCCTTAGGTGACCCCGTTTTCGCTCATTCTCCAGAATAGGCAAATCTACCCTTCCCTTAGGTGAGTTTTTCAATCCCAAGTCCATCAAATTCACCCATCCCTTGTTCATATGTAATTTTTCTTGTTACAGAGGTGAATTTTCCTCTGGTTCTTCATTCGGGACCTTGTTCAGGTCCATTTTGGTGTTCGTTTGGTTGTTTTCTATATTGTTTCAGTCTTGTCCACTATCTTGTCCATTAAATTCACCCATCCACTTTTCATCAAAAAATTTTCCACCTTGTTGGGTGAATTTGTCTCCTGATTCTCTATTTGGGACCCCGTTCGGGTCCGTTTTGGTATCAATTTGGCATTTTTCTATCCTGTTTCAATCCTGTCCATTGTCATGTCCATCAAATTTTCCCATCCCTATCCATAAGAAAAATTTCTCATTAGTTGGGTGAATTTTCTTAGGATAGGGGCGAATCTGCCTCTTGTTCTCCATTCGGGACCTCGTTCGGGTTCGTTTTGGTGTTCGTTAGGACCTTTTTTGTCTCATTCTTCATCCTAGTCCCCGTCAGGATTTATTTAGGAATATCCATTTGTCTATTAGTGGTCATATCCTCCATCTAGATCCATTTAGTCAAATCCATTCATCTATCTTGCTATCCTGTTCTCCATTTGAGTCCTCGTTCTAGTCTGTTTCGACGTCCGTTCTTTGTCCTACTCATCAAATTTTCCCATCCCCTTGTCATAGGAGGATTTTACACCTTGATGGGTGAAATTTCTTGTTACAAGGGAAAATTTTCCTTCCATTCAGGTCTTCTCTTCATCTGGGACCCTGTTCGGGTCCGTTTGGTCATTTTCCATCTTGTTCTCAATCTAAGCCCATATTTAAGTCCATTTAGGGGAAGTTGTCATCCCCTTAGGAAATCCTCAAAGTCACACCTATCTATTTTTTATTCACACTTTCCCGTTCTTCCGTTTCTTTAGTTGTTTAGGCAAATTAGCCAGCTGTTTGGGAAAACTTGCAGCTATTTAGGCAAACTTGCAGTTGTTTTGGGTGAATTTTCTCCTAGGGGCGATCCTACTTTACTATTTGGGTGAACCTATAGTATTTTAGGAAAATTTGTATCTCTTTAGGTGAATTTGATTGCTATTTTGGGAAAATTTTCTCCTAGGGGCGATCTTGCTCTCCTATTTGGGCGAATTCACTCCTAGGGGTGAACCTGCTCTCCTATTTGGGTGAATTTCTCCTAGGGACAATCCTACTCTCCTATTTGGGAAGATTTGACTTCTTTTTTGGGCGAATATGAATATGTTTGGGTGAATTTAATTCTCTAGATAGGTGAACTTGCTTGGCAAGTTTTCCTATTTCTTGTGTACCTCAATTTTGGGTAAAATTGTGCTCCCTAGATAGGCGAGTTTGTTACATACAAAAGCAAATCTGATTCCCATACAAAATCTAGAGTCAATCCTTCATGCCACAATTAGCTTACATCTTCCTCAATCCAAAATCATAATCCAAACATTCCTCCTCTTCTTGTTCATCCCCAAACCATCCAATTTTTTTTAAAAACTAGGAATTTATTTACCCTAACTTGTCGGGGTCATAACTTTCTACTCGATGCTCAAAATTCAAAACTGTTTACACCATCAGAAAGGTTTCTAAGAGTGCTAATCGAATCCCTAAAATAGTTTCCTTTAGCTACTCAATTATAGGTACTAATGCGATTTTCAACCCCAAATTCCGCTTCGAAGACCTCCGAAAATGCGATTTACTACGCCATAGAAAAAACTGAAAAAAATTGAAAATTTTAATTTTTGGTTTTTCTCAATCTTGTCACCCTTAAATTGTTCTAGAACATAATATGAGCTTTATTATAGTCCTAATCTAAGCTCCAATCCAATTCTAATATGAGTTTTAATCCCATCATCCTAATGTGAGCTTTCATCCAATCTGAATTTGAGCTTTAATCCAATCCCAATCTGAGCTTGACTTGAATCCCAATTTGAGCTTTAATCCATCTATATCCAAGATATTATGATATCGAAAAAAATATTAAGATCCCTTCTCCCATCTTCCAATCCATCCTATCTATCTTTTCATCATCTATCCTTACCTTCTAGTCACCTATTCCTATCTTTTCCATCTAACATCATGAATCCTTATCCTTCATGAATGCAACCAAAAATAGTAGTCAAGGGGAATCCTAATTACGTTGATGATGATAACTAAATTCTTATTGATCAAGACGAATATAATATAGATCCCCTTGATGTTTTCGCTGCTAGAGAGCTCCTCCCGAGGGCCTCCCAAAATCCAACCACTCCTATGAGCTATCTCCCATGCCTTCATCTGTGTCTAATAAAAATCCTTATGCTACCCTTGACAAGGCATATCCAATAACCTCACCATCCATATTCATCATTTCCTCCCACTACGTCTCTCTCCTATCCAACATCCACATCCTCCTATATTAATCCACCATCCCCATACTCCTATCCTTATCATGATCAACCATCACAATATCTCTACCTTAATCCCACATTCACATGTTCCCATCCTAATCCAACATCCACATCCTCCTACACAAATCCACCACCCACGTCCTCTTATCCTAATCCATCATCTCAATCTTCCCATCCTAATCCACCATCCCAATCTTCCCAACCTAATCTTGCATCCATTTTCTCCTACCTTAGTTCATCCTTTGCATCCTCTTGTGTCACTCCCCCTTCCATTCCATTTTATTTTAATCCTCCTCCCAATTCACCATACCTCAATCCTCCATCTAATCCTAATCCACCAATCTCTAATCCTAATCCTCCACCTCCTCCTAGTCCTTCATCCAATCCCATCCACTCATCCAATTCTAATCCACCCATCCATAATCCTCCATCTATTCCTATCACCCCACCTAAACCTACAATTCCTAAAGACCTCATTCCTGAGGTCATCCAAGGACTCATGACAAAGGATATATCCCTAGATCCACATCTTGATGTAGTGAATCCATGCCTTCCCACTCTATCATGTATGATCACTAGTGATGAGGCCCTCCTCCATCCTAAACCTATCGCTCCAATTACCCCTCCTGGCACCACTCCAGCCGTTGAAGCCATCAAACCCACTGAATCCATTGTATCCCCATATCCTACTCCTAGCGCCACCCAAACTAGTGAAAACAACCAAATCCAATCCACACCCCCTAGTCCTAGTATCACCAAAATCCAATCCCATGAAATCCATGAATCCTCCATCATCCCATCTCCCCCACTTGAGGAGTCCCTCCAACACTCTTGCATCATCATACCTCCCACACAAGATGAGCCATGTCAATAGCTTGATCCAAATCATAGCAACATATCCCCTCATCCAAATCAAGATCCTACCATCTTATCTGCTCCATCCCAAGATCATAGTCTACCATCCTTTCCATCTCATGATTCATTTCCTTAACCGAATCACGATCCTACCATGTTATCTACCCCATCTCATGATCCCCCTTACACTCAAGACCCAATCACTTCATCTCATGAGTCCTTATCACCCACTGCCACAAATCCAGATTTTATCATACCAGCTATTTCCTCTCTCGATCCCTTATCACTCATTCCTCCCAATCAAGATGTTGCCACCCCATCATCTCCATCTCATGATCCTTCATCGTCGCTTAGCCCTACCATCCCAACACCACTTTTATATCACCTTAGTAACATTACACTCATCCATGGTGGTATTCTTGGAAAAGAAAAATAAAGTATATGCCCTACCCTTCCTCCTCCACCTGCTAATGGACTTACATCATGCTTCCAAAAGAATAATCATCCTACCATAGATCGAATGCTCAAGATAATGAACTATCAAGGAAAAGGTTTAGGCCTTCATGAGCAAGGTATTTTAGATCCCATCTAGGTCAAATAATATCTAGGTGCACAAGGTCTTGGATGTATCTCCCAAGATTTACACTCCAAAAATGTTGGTACAACCTTCATATATCCTAAGAAAGCCTCTTCCAAAGGAATAAGATGAACTTCCCATCGCTCCACCACATCCTTTGTTGCTATCCCCCCTCCTCCATCATGTTACCTCAAGAAAACCATCCATATTCCTCCATCCTCAAAATACATTTTGGGCCCTTATGTCCCTCCATTCACCATCGCTCATCCTCCATATACTGCATCTATTTTGGGTCCTTACATCCATCCATTCACCCTCACACGCCCTCCATATATAGAGTCCATTTTGGGACCCTATATCCCAACATCACCTCCTCCATCTCATCCTATTTATCCTTTCATTCATCCATCACCTATCCCTAGCACACCTCATAAAAATACTAAATTCATAATCCCTAATCAGGACCAACAAAGGCACCCCTCCATGCATGTTATCTCACATCCTCCACCCACACATCATCATCACAAGCCTACACTCCATCCACATCTTCTCCACATCATTCATCGCCTCATACCCATCCCATTGCTATTAAAATCACTTTGGATGCCAAAGAAAAAACACATAAATCCAAACATCCACGTGAATCTAAAGCTCATCATGTCCCCTTAAAAAGACATGTTGATGAAAAAAATACAATCCAAAATTTAAATCTATTTGAAAGGCCACAAAGGACTACCAAAGAAAAAATAAAAACCATGTGGATTCCTAAGAAAAAAGATCCAGTGCCTTCAAATGAAAAAGCAATAATGACATCCAAAGTTTCTAATCCAACTTGAAATCATTTGCATCCTCCATCTCCTAAATGTATTTTGTGTCCCTATATCCCAAAATTCACTATCCCAACTCCTCCATTATCCCCACAGTCTCCATCCATTCATCCCCTATCCTTTCACATCCCCCACCACATGTGACAATGTTGGTCCTGAATACCTTCCCCCATCACACATCCACTCCATAATTCCATCCATACGCTTTCCAAAATCCCATCCATTATCCCCCATATCTCCCCCATCAAATCCCTTTAATCCATCCTCTTGCATAATCCTTATATTCTAATAAGGTTTTACCGACATCCAAATAGTAGCTTCAAACATGGGCTCTTATTACCTCGTATGAAACTTGATGCTTGAGTCCTTTATCCATCTCCCTATCAACTATCTTCTAAATCCACATATCCACATCCCTATCCTTATCCATCTCCATCTACATTTCTGTCCAAAAAGTCCAAAAAATAAAAATAAAAAGTCAAAATATAAAAATAAAAAACAAAAAAATAGCAAAGAGAAATAATCCATCCATTGGTGAAAACTTGGTAAACAAGCACCTTATATAAGTACCATGATTAAAACATGCCAAACATGCATCATGTGTAGATCCCCCTTCCTTCATCTCCTACATCCACCTATCTTCCACACTTGGGGGCAACTTCATGTTACACATCCCCTTCCTCCATCTCCTACATCCACCTATCTTCCACATCCTATCCATCATATTCAATTTGTATCTAGTCCCTCCATCTTCTTTGTGATATTGATCAAGAAAGGGACACATATATATACATGCTTTGTACATCTCTTGGCATACATTCCCCTCATCCATGTGTCACCATATCCCTTATCCCCCCCATTCACCTTCCCTATCCATGCATCCTATCCACATCCATTTATCTTCCATTGTCCACCCATCCTACTATGATCCATATCCATCCCTTATTTACCCCTCCTACTATCTACCATCCCTCTTGCCTTGTCACACAAAACATATCTAAAGTGGGGAATCTCCTTCTTTGTGACATAGTCCTTGGCAACATCATCCATCCATCCCTTTGAGTAATCCCTTCCATCTTCCAAATCCTTATCTCCCTATCCACCCATCCAATAGTAATTTTCCATTTATCCATCCAGTAATCCATTACATGTTTCCAAATCCTTATCCCTCTATCCATCCATCCTCACATATTTCTACCTCCCCATTTTTATCAATCTATCCATTTCCCTCTATTTTTCCTTTCATCTCATAATCCATTGTCATTGGTATCCAGATATAGGCTACACCCATGCAATCCAATTCCATTCATCTCACTATCATCACTTCTATCTATTTATCACATCTATCTCATCTCCTATCACTCTATATCACTTATCTATCCATTGTATCATCCCCCCCATTCATCTTTTGATGATTTAAATAACTATCCCAACCCTAAGCTTCACATTAACCCACATATTACGCATATCCATTATCCTATCCACCGAGTCTATCTGGTATCATCATATCAGTTTGGTCATTGTATCTCCTTATCATTGTCATCTCATCATCCCTTGTCCATTGTCTATCTTTGGCCTTATGTTGAACTACGTTTCCCCTGCGCATTCACATAGGCAAGGTCGATAATTTGTCCACCCCTAGGGAATTTTTCCATTTAGTCTTTGTCATCCATCATGGTCTACATCATCCTCTTTCTGCTTTTATCCATGGTCAGTCAGTGATCTTTGGTCAAACTATGAGGGCTCTATGATTTCACGTAGGCAAGGCTAATCTATGATCAACCCCCAAGCCCCTAGGTCCTTAGAGTATGTCTGTCTTGTGTCATATCATCTTGTCATGTCATCAAGTATGTCCCTATACTAGCTGGTGCTTACAAGCAAAGTTCATTAGTATTAGAAGGTTCAATTGGTTTCAAGTATCCTGCGTCATGTTGATCTTTTAGTTTAGTCTCCATATTTGGTCTCAATAGGATGGATCCTTCCTAACCGACTGCATCAATCCCATCCATCCTTTTGATCCCGTGGAAAAGGATGTCCAAAATTTGATTGTGATATTTTGATGTTTTTGACATATTTTTTTTTATCATTTGAGCTTCCTATTATACCTTATCATGGTGTGCTTTGACTGGTAAACATAGGGGCATATCTTGATCTTTTTGTCTGTTTCTATCTTCTTGGTTGTCCTATGTAGAACCCACCAAGATCCACGTGGTCATGTGTTACACTAGGGGATCCTTTGTGTTTGTGGTTATCTCAACATCAGTCCCAACAAAAGTCCCTATGACTTTGGAATGTTGGACTAGCCTTTTGTTTTTTGTGTCAGTCCTTTAACATAGATTTTTTGGAAGGTATTCTGCTGCATAGATTAAGATAATCAAATCTAAGAAATAATCTAAATAAAAAAAAGAGAACGAGTAAATGAACATAAAACAATTAAAAAAAATAACTGAAAATATCTCACCGAATATGTGGCCACTCCTTTGAATTATCTCGATTGTCCTTCTCCATTTTGTTGTATCGGTATTCTTGCCCTCAAATTTTTAGTATCAATGCAAGCATAACCTTGTCAAATGTCTCAGAAAAATATCAAAGATTAAGTTTCTTTTCAAAAGTATTGATTTTGGGAGGAGGAATAATGATAATGACATGCCATTTTATAGATTTTGGGTTTTTGAACGATCAGCTCAGATTCAAAAAGAGATCGACAAATGAGATTGATGAATGTCATGCAATGTGAGTTATGTGTGAGATAGAATGTGAGTTAGAAAAGTCTGCTAGATAAAGATTAAATTAGAATGATAACTTAATCTTGTGTCAAGACTGTTCAAAAATAGAAAGAACAAGAGTTCTAGATTAAATAAACAATTTAATCTTCAGTTAAGAGTCTTTGAAAATAAAAGAAATAGACTTTGAATGTCAAAGACAAAGTTAGAACTCGAAGAATAAAGAATTCAAATGCACATATGAATTAATTAATTAATTAAATAAATATATTTAATTAATAAATGATTTCACGCATATGAGTTAGAACTAGTTAACTAACTAATTGTGATATAGAGTCCTCTCGCAGAGACGATTAGATATTGAACCCAAAGATAACTGGCAGATTAAAAATAGATCTCAAGTCAAAAGGTGAGTGAATGATTGGTCAACTGAATGATAGAAGAATGTGACATAAAGAATTAATAAATGAATTAAATGTTAATTTAATTCAACATTCAAAAATTGAAAGATTAAGTAAAATAAATAATGTAATTTATTTAATTGACTGTTGAAAAGGATTAAGTGAATAATTAAATAATGTTTATTTAATTATAGTTGAAATGTGACAAAAGTGGTAATTAAATAATAAATTATTAAATTTAGAAAGAAGAATTAATTAGCTAGCGACATAATTAAATAAATATGATTTATTTAATTAATCAAGGTTGAATAAATGAATTAATGAATTAGTGAATTAATTAAAAGGGGTATTTAATTAATAGAAGAGATATGTGTTAGAAAGATAATTGAATAATAAACATCATTTAATCATAACCATGGATAATAGAAAATTATGTCGAAAGTGGTGCTCGCAGGCCTAGACCAATTTTTCGGTGTCTATAGTTTGCCTCTCTTTGATACAATGTTGTTTCAGCGTTGTGTCAAAGAAATTGAAAAAAAGATATGCCCCAGTGAAAGAAGAGCGAGGAAGGATGACGTGCAGGTATTGGTATGCCCCCTCAAGAGGATAGGAAGGTTTGAAGAACGTGAGTGTGCTCTCAAATTGGATAGATAATGGTGGTGAAGATGCCGAAAAGAAGAAATGTTCGCGTGAATAATTCAAAACGTTAGTAAGAAACAAGAAAGGTTGTTGACTAAAAAACATATGATTTCCAAATATGCTATGCTTGATTTTTTATCATCATTGGGCGGGACATGACACAAATTGATAGTACACACCATGATATGAGATAGACTGTAGTGTACAAAGTCATCCATCTGCGAAAAACAGACAGTCGTAGTCAAGGAGTATCGTAACTCATACTAAGGACAGGATTGCCCTAGTCATTTTGTCTTGAAAAACCATAGACAACAAACAAATAAAAGACAAGTCATGAGACGCCATTGCTCCTCTAAATCCTTGATAGGACATCCTTGAGGAAACTCATAACATGACTCAAAAACCAATGTTTAAAAGACAATTGACAGACAACAACCAAAGAAAAAGAGTCCAGAGACATCCTTGCATTCTCTAAATCCCTCAAGGGACATCCTTGAGAAAGCTAGTAACTGGACTTATTAAAAAATCATAAAAAGATAAGACAAAATAAGATATAAAGTCATAAATCCAAATAAAAGTATTCGCCAAAACTTGATCTTGTGGGATTATTTGATTGTTTGATGTTTGACATAGTGTAATGTGAGGGATGACACATTTTGCAATAAGATGTTGAGTCTAGTTTCGACCTGGTGACTATCTGTGTAAGGCATGACAAAGCCTGGTTTTAGAAAGACACGTGCCATATAATACATTGGAGCTTGATGACATTGATGCGACAGGCTACATGAGGCTATGACAATTTGACGCTGTTTATTGACAAGAAAGAAATATCTTGCTAAGACATAAGTTGATCACTTTGACAATGTGTTTGATATTGACTTGATGAGAGTTTGAGATGTTTGCCTTGTTGGTGCATGACTTGTTTTGATTCCTTGACTAACTAAAAGTGTGTGTGTGTATTGACAGTGTATGACCTGAGATGATACACTAAAGGATAGACCTAATGCAGCCTCAGGGGCTCATCGATTGATTAGCCTTGCCTATGTTGTACACGCAAAGACCTCATAGTTCAACCAAACTTTAACTGACCTAATTGACTAAAGATATGCACATAAGTTGATGACATAGGATGTGTGTGATAGTTAATGTAATAAACCCTATTGGACTAACCTAGTGTGGTCTCAGGAGTTCATCAATTGATTAGCCTTGCCTATGTTGTACACGTAGAGACCTCTTAGTTTGACACGACCAATGACTTTGAATGTACAAAGATTCATGATTTTGAATGTGTGTGATTACATGAAAAACCTAGACAGACAGACCTAATGCCTCAGGGGCACAACGATTGATGGTCTTGCCTACGTCCAATCACAAAGGCAATGTATTTCGACTATGTCTACGACTGACTTAACATGACTCACTCTATTTTTAGGATTTTTTGACATGTTTTGATTTTTTTGTCTTTTTAAAGTTTTCTAATGTTTTTGGATTTTTTTCCAGGACATTTTCCGATGGTGTAATTCTATGTACAAGGTCTTCATGGTACAAAACAAGGATTTTCCCCCTGTCAAGAATAAGGCATGCGAGATGGAGTGGGGAATATGATGAAAATGGAATTCGATGTCAATCGTTCCAAGCAATGGATAGGATAACCATTTATTATGAGGGATATTGTAAAGTCTGATTGGAATGATGGTAGACAAAAGAGCGAGTTTGACTACACATGGCGCCTGTTTTCCAGGTTTTCATCATGGTACTTATCGATAGCGCCACCGAAGTGGTTTTCACTATTGGAAGAATTATTTCTCTTTACTATTTTGTTGATTTTCCAATTTTTTTTTGGTGTTACAAAGACGCCTGTTTGCCAGGTTTTCATCAAGGTAACCATTTTTTTGTATTTCTCTGATTAAGACAAAGACTCTCAGACGCTATGCATAGAACCTCTGCAAATGCAGGCTGTTGATTGGTGACAAAAGTGACTCTCCTTCAGGGGTAGAGAGTTGGTATTCTCCTTATCCAAAAGCTTATGTGACAATATAAGGCCCTAACCAGTTAGGTTCAAACTTACCTGACTTTTTTCGTTCAGCTTGATTCTTGGGATTCTCCATTAAAACCAAGTCACCAATGTCAAAGTGTCTATTTAGAACCTTCCTATTATAGCTATGACGAAGATGATTCTGGTATGCTTGCAAATGGTCTAGTGCTTTATGTCTTCATTCATCCAGTAATTCTAGCTTTTGTAATTGGATATACGGTATTCTTCATCATCAATGTGACCTTTCAAGGATACCGTTAGGGAAGGAATTTCAACCTCTATACGTAAGATAACTTTAGATCCGAATACTAGGGAGTATGGAGTGGTGCCAGTGGGAGTACGGATGCTTGTGTGGTAATCCCATAAGGCAGGATTTAGCTGTAGGTGTTAGTCATGACCAACGTCATTGACAATCTTCTTTAGGATTCTGACAATAGTTTTATTAGATGCCTTAGCTTGGCCATTACCTTGTGGGTAATATGGGGTGGAAAAGTGATGTTTGATATGGAACTCTTCACATAAATGGCGTAATTCTTGGTTTTTGAATGGGTGAATATTGTCTGTGATAATGGATTGGGGTACACCATACCGAAAAATGATATAGTTTAAGATAAACTTGGATATTTGTGTGTCAGTGATGTAGGTCATGGGAATAAATTTGATCCATTTGGTGAAGTATTCGGTGGCAGTTATGATGAATCTGTGGCCATTGGATGATGGAGGGTGTATCTTACCTATGAGGTCAAGTCCCCATTGGGAAAAGGGCCATGGTGATGTAATCAGATGAAGCTCCTATGTTGGCACTCTTATCAAATCTTCATGTATCTGATATTGTGTACATTTCTTTACAAAGATATATGAGTCTTTTTCCATTGTAGGACAATAATAACCTAATCTCATAATCTTATGGGCTAAAGTAGGACCGCTCGAATGGGATCTGCATATACCCTTGTGCACCTCTCGCAAGGTTGTTTGTGCTTCTTCAGCATCGAGACATCTCATTAGGGTGTTATCTAAGGTACGTCTATATAGGGTATCTTCGATGATGGTGTATTTAGCTGACTTACAGATAAAGGTTCTACGTTGGTTATTTGACAGGTCTAGAGATAAGATTTGGTCATTTAGATAGTTGAATATGTCTTTGTACCAAGGGGAAGTAGGACCAAAAATTGTACACACCATCACAGAAGTGGGGACATCATAGGTGGGGACCAACAGCTGTTCAACCAAAAACTCAAACTTAGGCACATTGCTCAGAATATCCAATAAGGAACCCATGGTTGCCATAGCATCTACAACCCTATTCTGAATACATGGTATTTGTTGAAAGGTAGTGTCATCAAATTTTTGCTTGAAACTGTCAGCCATCCACTTGTAGGGGCAAGTTTCTCATCCTTAGTCTCATAATCATCATTTACTTTCCAGACTACTAACTAAGAATCTCCAAGAACATGTAGACTCTTAATCTTCCATTGGGCTTCCATTTTTAATCTTGTCACTGAGGCTTCCTACTCTACTATGTTATTGGTGCAAGGGAAAGAAATCTTGAATGATTTAGGAATGGTATCACCTTGAGGTGTAACAAATAGGATACCTGCTCCTGAACCATGATTTGTATGTGAACCGTCAAAGTATAATTTACATTCGGTTCTAGTGTCAACTGTGAAGATAAATTCGTCAAGAAAATCCACCACTAAAGGATGGTATTCCTTCATGGGTGCATCTGCTAACTAATTTGCAATCACTTGTCCTTTTATGGCCTTCCTCTCTACATATTGGATTTCATACTCGCTAAGTATCATAACCCATTTAGCCAATTGACCTGTTAATGTTGCTTTACTTAGGAGATATTTGAGGGGATCAATCTTTGCGACCAACATTGTTTGGCGATTGAGCATATAGTGCCAAAGTTTTTGAGTAGAAAATACTACCACAAGACAAGCATGTTTTATGTTGTTGTAATTTAATTCATATCCTACCAAGGTACAACTGATGTAGTACACTACTCTCTCATGACCTTGATCATTGTTTTGTGCAAGAAGAGCCCCTAATGCTAACTGAGTTTTTGAAATGTATAGTATCAACAGTTTTCTATCTATTGGTGGCATTAAGATAGGTGGAGTGAGTAGATAATCCTTGATTTGTTGGAAAGCTTCCTAAAATTTAGGTGTCCACACAAATGGTACTCCTTTCTTGAGTAAATGTTGAAATGGGTGTATTTTATATGCCAATTGTACAATGAAACACCTAATGGACTGTAATCTTCCCTATAGTGTTCTTAGTTGACCAATGCTGACTGGAGGAGGCATTTCTATGATAACTCTTACCTTCTCTGGATATACTTAAATGCCTCTTCTAGAAATGATATACCGTATAAGTTTCCCTAATTTAACTCCAAAGACACACTTCTTTGGATTTAGCCCGACGTTGTAATTCTCCAGCCTCTGGAATATCTTATCTAGAACCTTCAAATGATCTGCCCTTGTTTCTGATTTAGCTATAATTCCATCAACATAATATTCCATGAGAGTATGTATGAAGTCATGGAAAATAGTAGTCATTGTCCATTGATAGGTAGCTCCTGCAACATTCCAATAGTATTTTCCCCATGGACACATAAAAGTTGTCTTGTGTTGGACTTCAGCTATGATTTTGATTTGGTTATATTTAGAGAAACCATGCATGAAGGATAGCATCTCGTATCCTGTTGTAAGGTCTACTATCATGTCTATGTTCAACAAAGGGAAGTCATCCTTAGGACAGGCCTTGTTGATGTCTCTAAAGTCTGTGCAAATGCAGATGCCCCTAGTTGGTTTAGTCACTGGTACAATATTTTAAATCTAGTCTGCATAGTCTATAGTTATTATAAATCCAACATCCAAGAGTTTCTTAAGTTCTGCCTTGACCAGTAGAGCAATCTGTGGATGCATTTTCCTCAACTTTTGTTTGAATGGATTAATACCTGGTTGTAATGGTAAATGGTGCAATATTAGGTCTGGATCCAGCCCAAGCATGTCAGCGTATGACCATGCAAAGTTTATCTATCTCTTTGAAAAGAATTCCTTAAACTCAGGTTGTTCTGTCTCTATTAATGATGCTACAAAGTATATGTGCCAAGGGTGTTCTTTTGTGTTTATGTTGACTTCAATGGACTCTTCTACTAGCCTTGGTGACTTTTCCTGTTCAATGGGGAGAATGTTTAAACCCCCATCCTTGGGTTCCTCAATAGGTTTTTGGCCTCGGATACGTCCTTTCTATTTACTGTTTCTTCATCCAAAGGCGCCTTTTGGTTTTCACCTAGGGACTTGTCCTTTTTCTCATTTTCATCTTTTTTATTTTTATTTTCATTTTTGTGACTAGAGGTGTAAATAGACTCCCCAAAATATGCTTTGTCATCCAAGTCTATGGTAAAACTAGTTTTATGATCCCCTCTTGGTATGCCTTCTTGAAGTCCCATGAACTCAGTTATTGCTTTGTCATTTTTGAATGTGTCTATGATGGGTGTACCTTGTTGATCCTAGTCGATAAGTTTGGGATATATGAGATGCATGTCATCATCAGAGTTATCAAAGGTGGAAGCTGACAAGGTGAATATAGAGTGGTTGACATGGTCACATAAGTTTTGGACTAACTCCTTCTTGTTATTTTTCTTATGGGTAGGTAAACTTTGATATGGGACTATTGTAAGGGCTGAGTCGTCAGAAGATGGTTTGTCAGGTGCCCAAGATGCATGATCAAGGGTTTCCCAATAATAGTGCTTATGTAATTCTTCTTTAGACAAGTACTTCCTATGACGCGGACTAGATGGTTTTGGTAAGGGTTTTATCATTAGGTCCAATTCTCCAAATAGAGTATCTATGTTCATGGTACTAGTAGAGGAAAGGGAATCCCATTCACCATCGCTTGAGTCAGGAGATTCATCATAAATTGGGGGAAGTGGTTTGTGAGGTTCATCATAAATTAGGGGAAGTGGTTTGTGAGATATCTTGATGTCTGCATAAGCACTCACTTCCTCTTGAAATGTTGATGAAGTACTAGGAAAACCAATTCTAAGCAGTTGAAACCCTAGCCCTAGGTATTTTGGTCATGGTGAGACACTGATTGGTTTCGTCCTTCCATTTTGGTGTAGTCCTAACCCACTATGCCCATCGTATCCTTCACTTTTCATTATCTTAAAGCCTTTTCCATATTGGTCCTTAGCTATTTGAATAGATGGCGAGGGGTATTCATTGTCTTCTTGGTACAACCAGGAGGTAATATCACCTTGATCCACAATTTCTTCACTTAACTCTCCCCATTCGGTCAATTTCATTGTAGGGGTAACATGAAATGTGACTACTGACTGTCTTCTATCTGCCATGGGTAAGCCATATGCCTTAGGTGGAACCAAGTGACTGACATAGTATGATGCCTTCATGTAATATTCTCCACAACCCTTGTCTTGGATCTCGACCTTAGGAGTGGATGGTGGTGGTTTGAATGAAATGGACTTGGTAAGATGTGATGGGTCAATGTATAGGGATAAAGTGGACGACGAAGCTTCTTGGTTAATTGGTATCTATCATTGTGGAATTTCCCTTAGGCTTGTACAATATTGAAAAGGATCTAGATCACCATCAATCATGATCTCGGTGCCATTATAGGGGAATTTAAGACATTGGTAATATGTGGAAGGTACAAATTTCATTGCATGTATCCAAGGTCTACCTAACAATAGGTTATATGGAAGGGTGAGATCCAAGACTTGGAAGCTGGTGTTCATAATTTTTGGACCAATTCTAATAGGTAGTGTGACAACTCCTTTGGATGATCTTTCCTGATCATTGTAAGCCTTGATGACTATACTCTTAGAGGTGTCAATGCATTCTTCTAAGAATCCTAATGCCTTAACCAATTTTAGGGTACACAGGTTCAAACCTGCTCCTTTGTCTACCAAGACTTGTCTGACTTTGGTTTGATGGAATAGTACTTCAAGATGTAATGGGTCATTATGATCAGACTTTTCAATTGAGTAATCTTGTTGGGAAAATGTGGCATGATGTGAGTTTGTTGAATATCCCACCATTTCTTCGAAATGATTGACATCTAGGTCTGTAGGAACAATCGTGTTCTGTAAGGCTTTTTCGAGAATGGCTCAATGCTCAGGTGATAAAGTCAATAGTTCCAAAATGGATATTTGTGCGGGGGTTTTGCTCATTTGATCAAGGATATTGTATTTATACTTGGAAGACTATGTAGGTGGCTCAGAAGAAGGACCTAGAAGAATTATCTTACTTCTGCATGTGTTTACAGTACATTCCAGATGCTTCTTAATGATGATGGTATGGATGTTTTCATTCGCAGCTTGGAGGTGATTTATAATCATTCCTTTACCATAGTCATACTTGGTATTGGTATAATTGGTTGATGGATTATTCTTGGTTCCCGAACTAGAGGCCTTTCCTTTTGTGTGGTCAAGTAATGGCTTTTTGAAGACCTTATCATCACTGTTCTTGGTATTTTTCTGCCCATTGACCTCTATGGTTCCATTTTCAACAAAGTCTTGTATAATATTCTTCAGTTGTCGACATTGTTGTAGGTTGTGTCCTTTTGTTCGATGATAGTCACAATAGGCATTGTCATCCCACCATGAAGGTTTAAACTATCCAGGATCATATTCTCTTGGTTCCAAAGATTTAATGAGATCATGTTTAATCAAATCTTTGAAAATTGTCTCGATTGGTTTCCCCAAAGGGGTAAATTCACGTATAGGAAATATCCTTTGTGGTCGTTGTTGTTGTGAATTTTGGACAAAAATTTTCGTTTGATCTCGACTATTTTTCATGTCTTGATTGGGTTTGTAACCTCTAAGTGTACTAATTTGTCTTGTATGTATGGTTTTAGCGTCAACAATGCCATCATTTGTAACATTTTTGTTTCTAGACCAAATTTTTTTTTATCATTGGGTGTGTTTTGATGTTGAACCACGGGGCTTCTGCCTGGTACCTTTATTTCTCCTTTGTCAATAAGGCCTTTTTCAAGGATGATGCCCTTTTGTACCAAGTCTAGGAATGAAGTACAACAATGGATTTTTAAGTCACCTCTCAGTTTTGGATTGATGTTTTCAAGGAATATCGTGACCTTCTATTTTTTGGGTATTTCAACTCGACATCTACTAGCTAGATTTCTCCATCTCAGGAAGAAAGTGGTGAAAGTTTCACCATCTTCTTGTGTTGTGTGACATAAGGTAGCTATTGTTACTTCATTTTCTATGTTAAAGGCAAAGTGTTCAACAAAATTCTCAGCTAATTCACCCTAGGATCGTATGCCATATGGTAATTTAGAAAACCATTCTAGTCCTATCCCAATAAGGGTTCATGGAAATAGTCTCATCAAGTATGTGGGGTCATATGATATGTCAATGCATGTCATTGAGAATTCTCTAATGTGTTCCAAAGGATTCTTCCTCCGATTATATGTAGGAAAATTCGGTATAATGTATCCAGGGGGGAAGGGTGTCATATAAAGTTCTTTGTCAAACAGACACAGATATAGATCTTGCACTGCGATAGTTCGTTTGCCTGACATAGATATGCTGTCCATCTATTTTTGAAGCATTTGCATTTGGTTTTGGAGGACATATACTTGTGTCAAGCACATGTTGTTTGCATTGTTTGGATCAATGTAGGTGTTCCAAAATGTTGTGTTCTGTGACGGGTTATGATTTGGCGAGGGAATATATCATGTTAGAATGTTCTCATTCGGTATGGGGATATTTACTATCTGAATGTTCTAAGTTGGTATAGCAATTTTCTATCTCTAAATGTTTTGATTTGATGTAGGAATATTTCTTGTCTGAATGTTCTGATTTGGTATAGGAATATTCATGCCAACTTTGGATCTCTTACCAGTCGTGTTGGTGCCAAAGGGGTTTGATGAAGTTGCTCCCATCGTAAATTGTAAACCTTGTATTATGTTGAAAGGGGTTGTGTTTACAATTGACAATGTTTGATTTGGTATGCCAGTTGGTATTGTTGTGGTGATTTTGGGAATAGAAACACTTCACGCCATATTTTGTATTGGTTGAGTAGATAGTGTTTTCAAAGTATGAATATCAAATCCTGGTGGTAGTTTGGCACCTTCTACTAGAAACTTTGCTAGATATCATTGGGGATCATTTGGCAAGCACTCATCCATAAAGGATGCAAATTTAGGATCTTGTACTGCAATGTCTATGTCTTCAATATAAATTTGTCCATGTGTGTCTCTAGTGACGTGTTTTTTAAGCAAAGGTTTGTGTGGTCTTTCTTTCCCTGATGGTTGATTTGTGAAAGGATTGACAAGTTTGTTAGGGTCCGACATTGCTTTTTGTTTCTTTTGAGACGTTGTTTTGACCATGAAAATTTACTCAAAAAGGGGTAATGCAAACTATGTCTAAAAACCAATATGTCCTATTTCTATGTTTTTTTTTGGATTTTTGATAGTAAAGGATGTTGCTAAAGATTCCTAAAATGATGTATACTAAGATGACGTATGGTAGGATGGACAATATGAAAAACCTCAAGTAGATTATGATGGTAAATGATTCTAAAATGGGTATAACCAACCACCTATGGAATACATGCATGCAATGATTTGAGTTGGCCAAGGAACCTGATTGTAGGAAAAAGACTATTGACAAGGTGAATTTCCCAAACTAGACTATTGAGCTGGAAAGATTCAATAATAGGACCAAATTGACTAGGTTCAATGATGAGGACAAATTGGAACATGAGCATATCCAATGGTGAGGAAAGTTATCTATTCTACATTATGCAATTTCCTAGGAAGTATCTATATGCATGCAACTTAGGATGACTATGACTAAGACGTATATGACATCTAATGATGCAAGTTTTTTGAGAAATTTTTTTCTAGTTTCTATCCAAGGTTGATCTTAAGAAACAAAATAAAAAATGAAAGTTATGCGTTCGGAATCGGTTTGCAGTTTTCTCAGTTTTTTGTTGATAGTCAAATGCAGTTTACCTATCAGATGCGGTTCTAATTGTAATAGATGCATTTCAGTTTTTCAATGCGGTGATTTGACTAAAAACAGGTTTCAAATGTCGACTAGTAATTTTGACTTGTCACAAATGTGGTTTATGTTTTGATAGATGCGACTCACAGTAACTGTTGTGACTCAGAATATGGATTTTGTGAACCTAAACTTGTTGACAGAAAGTTGTGATTTTGTGTTTGACTGATGTGGCTCACAAATACACATGCGACCCAGGATTTGACAGTTGCGGTGAAGTTTTTAAACTCTGTGAAACTAGACTTTGTTGACAGACACATGCGGTGACCAAAATGACAGTTGCGACTCTCTAGGACAGATGAGGTTATGAAAATTATAGTTGTGACTTTTGTTGACAGTTGTAGTTTTTTGATAATGATTTTTTGAGTGAATTCATTTGATGATCAAGTGTTTTGATGAATAAAGTAAAAAAATCACATAATTCAATGTGTTTTTAGTTTGTGGTGATAGATCTATTAAAACCAGAAAAAATTTACAACCTAGGCTTTTTTGGACAATACTTGCTGAGTTCTTACTTGGATAAATCCAGCTACGCATATTCAAGGTGGATGACTAGTAGTTTGATCCCACTGGCTCCCCTCCATGACACTCACTTATATGGGGTAGCCAAGCTACTGTACCCATAAAACTCCCACGGCATACATCTCATCTCCACACATGAAATGTACGAATGTAAGATGACTTCATAGGTCCAAACCTATTGCACCAACAAATAGATAGGATTTTGGAAAAAACTACAACATGGTTTTTAGTAAGGGCATTATGTTCATGGGGCACCATCTAGTATGGTGAGAGACCATTTTTTCCCTTCTCATCAGAACAATGAGTGTGATTTTTGGGGTTTCCCCCAAAAATCTATTTTTATATACCGGGTGGAAGTCATTGGCTAAAGCATGTTACTGGCCTGAGTCATCTTGGGATGAGTACTTTTTCCCACCAAGACAGGCCCAAGATCTAGATTCAGTAACCGTTTCTCTTACACCCAGGATTGCAAGACTGCACAAGGGGAGATGATACTTCCATATACCAAATCGTAAAGGGTTACAAAATGTGCTTTCGCACCAGACAAAGAAAACACTGATTCTTTTTAATCCAAATGATAATTATTTATCTACCAAACATAAAGTTTTCCAAATAAAATTAACAAAGTCATTAGGTCCTGCATGCAAACTGATCAGTAGTTCATTTTGTGTCTTTGGCTTTCATCCCTCAAAAAATATTGTTTTTTGTTTTATTTGGTCTTCTATGCTTCATCCTACAAAAACTGAGTTACTCCTCTAAACATAGCTACAAACAAACATTAGCGAAAAAACTAAACAACACAAAAAAACAAAAATGAAAACGCGAATGTACGAAAGTGAATAAAAAGTGAAAAATCTATTACCAGGTAGATGAGGCTTTTCAAGCCATAGATGCAATGCAATGTTGATAGGTGGATACAGCTCATGTTGATAGTTGGCCGCAACATGAAATGTTGATAATCGAATGCGGTGCAAAGTGTCATAGATGCATCGTGGGATGGATCAGATGCAGTTCGTGAATACAGATGCGTCGTTTATTTGAGCAGATGCGGTGTGTCATACGATATGCTACAAAATAAAAAAGGAAAGACAAAAAAGTACAGTGCGAATTTCAAGCATGATTCATGTTGGGTTCACCAAATGTAAAATAGATTTTCTAGAAAGTATTCTGATGCATAGATTAAGATAATCAAATCTAACAAATAATCTAAATAAAAACAACAAAGAACAAGTAAATGAACATAAAAAAATTAAAACAAATAACTGAAAAGATCTCACCAAATATGCATCCACTCCTTCGAATTATCTCGATTGTCCTTCTCCATTTTTCTGTATCAGTATTCTTGCCCTCATATTTTCACTATTGATGCAAGCATAACCTTGTCGAATGTCTAAGAAAAATATCAAAGATTAAGTTTATTCTCAAAAGTATTGATTTTGGGAGGAGGAATAATGATAATGACAAACCATTTTATAGATTTTGGATTTTCGGATGATCGACTCAGATTCAAAGAGAGATCGATAGACGAGATTGATGAATGTCATGCAATGTGAGTTATGTGTCAAATAGAACATGATTTAGAAAAGTTTTCCAGATAAAGATTAAATTAGAATGATAACTTAATCTTTTGTCAAGACTGTTCGAAAATAGAAAGAACAAGAGTTTCAAATTAAATAAACAATTTAATCTTTAGTTAAGAGTCTTCAAAAATAGAAGAAATAGACTTTGAATGTCAAAGACAAAGTTAGAACTCAAAGAATAAAGAATTTGAATGCACATATGAATTAACTATTTAAATAAAGATATTTAATTAATAAATGCTTTCATGCATATGAGTTAGAACTAGTTAACTGACTAATTGTAACAAAGAGTCCTCTCACAAAGACGATTAGATATCAAACTCGGAGATAACTGGGGGATTAAAAATAGATCTCGAGTAAGAAGGTGAGTGAATGATTGGTCAACTGAATGATAGAAGAATGCGACAGAAATAATTAATAAATGAATTAAATGTTAATTTAATTCAACATTCAAAAATTGAAAGATTAAATTAAATAAATAATGTAATTTATTTAATTGACTGTTAAAAAGGATTAAATGAATAATTAAATAATATTTATTTAATTATAGTTGAAATGTGACAAAAGTGGTAATTAAATAATAAATTATTTAATTATAGATAAAGGGGGTTTGATTAAATAATAAATTATTTAATTTAGAAAGAAGAATTAATTAGCTAGCGGCATAATTAAATAAATATGATTTATTTAATTAATCAAGGTTGAATAAATGAATTAGTGAATTAATTAAAAGGGGTATTTAATTAATAGAAGAAATATGTGTTAGAAAGATAATTAAATAATAAACATTATTTAATCATGACCATGGATAATAGAAAATTATGTCGAAAGTGGTGCTCGTAGGCCTAGACCGATTTTTGGTGCCTACAAGTCTTATGGATGTGCTACGACGTCACCTTGGTTCCTCATACCTTGTTGCATAGTATCTCATGCTATATAAAATTAAGTGCTCATTACATGGAAACATAGTGTGTAGCCATTAACTTGCTTGATTTGGTTCTAATACATTCATCCTTCATCACTCTTCCTCATCTATCCATCCTATTTGCTTTCATCATCTCTTCAATCTGCTTAATAGAAATTTGTTATTCTAAGCATCTTTTCATCCACCATCTTAGGATAATAGAGTTTTTTTATTCTAAGAATCTCTTCATCTCTTCATCCTCATCATTTCATCATCTTTCTAATCTACTTAGGATAATAGAGATTTGTTATTATAAGCATCTTTCCCTTCATCATCTTCATTCATTTTAACAATCTCAAATCTCCATCCAATCCCAATCCATACAGTCTAGCATAAATCATCTAATCACTTCCTTGGTCTTGTTCCCAACCTTACTACAAACCTTGACCCAATCATCATCATCATCGAGATGTATCCTTCCCTATACTTTTGTGTTGTTTTGGGATGTATCCTTCCCTCGTCAACACCACTCTTATGATCATCATCGGGATGTATCCTTCCCTATATTTTTGTGTTGTTTTGGGATGTATCCTTCCCTCATCAACAACACTTTCATCATTGTCATTGTAGAGATTTATCCTTCCCTATCCTTGTGTTGTATCGGGATAGATTGTCCCCTCATCAACAACACTCCATCCATCATTAGTAGCTTGACTGGGGCAACATCATAGTTGTCCATAAATCCATTTATGCTTTCTTTCTTCTCATCTTCTTTTCCCAATATCTTATCAGTTATCATCCTCTCTTATCCATCATTTTGTCTCATCTTCCCCATCTACTCTTCCATCATCTAATCCATTTCAAGAGCACACCCATGTTCTCTTGAACCCGCATGTCCTCTTGAGGGGGCATCCTCGATCTCTAATATTCATCTTCACTCTCATCCACTTCTTCCTAGTCACTCCTTTGATGACTGGGGCATCTTCCCTAATCTAACCATCTTCTTCTAGGGGCTATGTTTTAATCTTCTTTGAAATGATGCTACTTCATAACACCATCTCAAAAAGGGGAAAATGTAGACATCTAAATTTGACCACTTACATTTAGTCAAATTTATCCTTTTTCATCTAAATATCCTTTTATCCACATTAGTTAAATAATATTGGCATTATTTAATTAATACCCCTCAAGTCCTCTAAATCCTTAAGGTATTTAGTTAAATAATAAAATACCTTGCCCCTTTATCCCTTTCTTCCAAATAATTAAATAAATAACCCACTTATTTAATTTATTTTATGTCCCATCTACACTTAATCCTAATTCATATCCTAATCCCATCATTACGGATGTGACACATCCCTAGTCCATGAATAGGATGTGTCACATCCTCCAAATTTTTCAAGTTGGTTCCTAATCATCATTAGCCACTTAACCATCTTCTAATCCTTCATTAACTAGTCTAATCAACCCCCTTTAGTCAACTCTCCCACATCCCAATGGAATTTTTAATTCCATTTTATTCTTCCAACACCCTTAATGGAATTTTTAATTCCATTTACAATCCCCATGTCCTTTCCAATGGAATTTTAAATTCCATTTATTCACCCAAGGTTTCTCAAAGAATATTTTATTCCTTTTGTCTTCCCCATGCATATTAAAAGAGAATTTTTAATTCCTTTTGGTCAACCTTTGATCTCCACCCTTGATCTCTTTCCTTGGCCAAGAATGAATCTGGTCCCTTCATTCATCTCTCCTTGGCTAAATGGCTAACACTTATCAATTTTCACTACCCTAATCAAACATACATTCAAACACTCTATCACCTTCAACCCTTCTCAAGCATTCAACTCCATTCATCTCTAGCCATAATCTTGCATTCAACTCCATTCATCTCCAACCATCATATTGCATTCAATCCACCATATTTTGCATCCAAATCAAGCATTTACAAGTCGTTATGCTCCTGAAATCAATCTAGGAGCACACAAATCAAACGATCAACAAAGGCCAATCAACTTGGACAAGGTGATATAAAGCTTTTCTCTTTTATTTTGTTCAAGTTCAACTTAGGCCTAATCTTGAGGCATTGTTGTGTTTCCTTTTGTCTTGCATTTCATTTTCGTTTTTTAATTTAGGCTAGGATATTTTCACTGCACACACTTTCAATTCGATCTACTAATCAACCATTGATCCAAATATATAGATTCGAGAGAAGGTTTATTTGCATAAGGATTGAAAAAAAAAAAAAATTGTAGATGTCCACTCTCCTTCAAAATAGAGAGAGACAATATTTTCAACTGAAACTATAAAGAAAAAAGATAGAAGAAGATAAATAGGATTGACACTCTTCCCTAACAATTTGACAAAGACGTGCTCTGTGAAAACAACCACATTTGCTTCTTGATCATTATAAACTTCTTCTTCCTTCCATAATTTTATTGGATGACCTAGTGACTTACAATTGACCACTTCAATGATCACCTTCATTATTCCCTATAACTATCACGTTCTTAGCATTCTAGACTCTCCCTTGCAATTTTCCAGCAATCCTTTGGTTGCGGGATGAGCTCTCTAGTTACTACAGGTTGCACTTCTTCTAGCTGCAAGAATTTAGTTTCATCTAGAGTATACACACAATTATCAACCATGAATTAAACATAGATTCATATTGAATTTTATACATATTCACATATTTATCCATGCAAACATCATCATATCATAATTATATTTCCACATGGTAAATTCTAGTTTAGGGTGCATAAAAGACATAAAAGATATATAATGTTCATGATTTTTTATAAGATAAGTAGCTCGAAATGTTAAAAGACATAAACAAAGATGAAAAAAATTAGCTATTTCCTAGGCTCATCAACCACCATCCATATACCCTTATCATTCTTAATTTCATAAAATTATGGAATAATTATGTTACAATATTAATGTATGCATACTCATTGTTCTTGTGTTAATGATGTGATTAATGCTAATGGTTAAAAGATTAGTTTCTGCAAGTATGATACAAGTGCAAGAAGAATAAGAATTTTGAAGTGCCACATACATAGAGCTCTAGAATTACTAGAGAATCTATAGAACTATCATAGACTAGGTCTCTACAAAGATAATATTTGAGATAGACATATTATATTTTAATTTGTGAATTATTCATGTAGACCTGCTCAAACATGAACAAACAAACAATCATTAGTTAATAAACAAGTGTAAACAAACATTCCCTATGAGATTCTATGAACATATGAATAATGAAAACAAAACAAAATATCAAATAAATTACTAATGAACCACTATTCTAATGCTCAAACTAGCATCCCATAGGGGGATTGGTGCTCCTTTGATGTGTAATGAATCCCTTTCCCAATCTCTTGATAAGCTCTTGGATGAAATGTGTGATTCTTGATGAAAAATATCAATAACCTAGCTATGATTGATGAATTCTTTTCCTATGATAATCTAACTTGTGGATGATATTGTGGATAGTAACCTTGCATGATAATGTGAATCCTATTTCAATAGGAAGAAAGGTTGAAGAGTGAATAATTGGGAGAATATGGGATTAAAATTTGGACCAATGGCATTGTGTCACTTGTCATCATGCTAATGAATCTTAGAGGAGATGTGCTCACACATGTGTGAGCACATCTTGGGAGATGGGATGTGTAAGAGGAGTGAATTCCAAGAGGTGGCTTATGTAAGAGGAGGTGTAAGATCCTTTAATGAAAAGGTGGCTAAAAGGGGAGGGCATGTAAGAGCCTTTAATGCAAAGGTGGCTCAAAAAAGAGGACAAAAGTCCTTTGGGAGGGAAAAGACAAGTGGGTAGAATATTCAAAGAATATGCCATTTTGAATGAAAATAGGGTAATTAGTAAATCAAATAAATTGATTTACATGTGCAACTTGGTTATTTGACCAAGGTTGATTTAGCCTAAGGGGAGTTAAAATCTAGAGGAATGGGGGATTAGTGTTAGGAGTTAATTAATTTAGGATTAATTAACTTACATGAAATTAGTTGATTTATGACATTTGATTTAAATGTTTGGGTTTATTTTAAATCAAATGAGAGGATGTTAGAACCTTAGGATTTTAATTAAATAAATTGATTTATTTAATTAAAGGAAGATGATGAAAAAATATGATAAAGTTTATTATTTGATTTAAGGAGGAAATTTAATGAATTCAATGAAATAAATAAAGATTATTCAATTAATTGGTTAGTGTGGAAGAGATTAAGGAAGAATCGGTGTTAGTTAATTAGGATCAAATGCATGACATCGATCAGGATATTTTGAGTGTCTACATACTTAAAGTTATGAGTGCCACTACATTTCTATTTTTCCAAAATTTAGAACTCTTGTTTTACGATAGTTATTTCAAATAGTTAAACTAATTTTCATTTAATTTAAATCAAACTTCTATTTATGAAATTCATGTAATTGACTATTTAACAGCATCAGGGTAAGTCACCATGATGCCATAATCTAGGAAATATGGCATAGTTTATGTATATCTTTTTTTAATCAACAAAGATAGTTTTAGAATTTGATATATGATATTTTTTGAGACATTAGTAATAAAAGATATCTTTAGTGAAAATATTGTTGTAATAAGTACGATTTCATACTATTAGTTATTTTGAGACTGAATAAATTGAAACCTCTTTTGAGCTAGCCACTCAACTAAGTATTTGGAAGTGCATGGTAGAATAAGAACTTTAAGTTTTATTGATTTTATTTATGCATAGTTTGTGTTGATATATTTTTATAACTTATAGGTTTAATATGCTCATTGTGTTTAGTATGTTCATTATTATTTGTGTCATTTCCATCATCTATATTGTCTATGATATTTTTAATTCTCATTTGTGAATCTATGTTTATGTAAAAGAGCTATGTATTTTATAACTCCAAAATAGACTATTTTTGAAAAGTTAAGCAACATTTATAGGGTGTCGTACCCTTCACAATGAGCCACTAGGGCCAAAAAAGAATAAGATTAAACAACTAACATAAAGGGAAAAAAAGTAGAAACAACCCAAAGGCAACACAATGATCGCAGAGCAACAACTGACAGATAGGCACAAGGAGCAGCTAACTGGCGTTGTCCCAGTTTTTATTCAAGAGGTCCACTGCCTCATCACCCACCCATTCTTTGTTCTCCTGGATATTGTTTCCCTCCAGCTCCTCCTTTATAGCATTAGATAGGGTGCTCGTGACAAAGTGGCCCAACTTCATGGTGAAGCGGGCTAGCCCCCGAAACCTTTTGTCAAGAGTGTCCATTCTCTTCACCACATCGCCGACTCCACCCCGAAGTCCATAGTCCCCTGAACCTCTCTAGGCTCATCCACCAGGGGATGTGGAGAGTGTGAGGTAGATCCATCAATAGGAATCTTTTTGTCCACCGGAGTCAACTGGGGCCTCTCCATAATTTCTTCCTCTTCATCTTCAGATTCTTCTTCCTTGTAACCTTTGTTTTCAGATTGCTCCTCCTCAGAGTCTTCAATAATCAACCTCTTTTTGTTGTTCTTAGCCAATCTCCTAGATCTCCTCTTGGAATTTTCCCCATTAGTTGTCTTAGTGGTCCCCAAAACCGTATCACCTTTGGATTCTTTCCTAACAACATTCTTGCCCTTTCCATCCTTAGCCATCGGGGCCAACATGCTTTTCTCCTTACCTTTTTTTGTTGAAGTGGCCTTGTAGGCCGAGTCTTTCTGAGTGGCTTTTAGTTCATAGAGTCCTTTTGAAGCGCTGGCATGGGCCTTGTCCAACCCACCCTTAAGTTTTTTGGTGGTAATTTTGGCTTTAGGATTCCCCACAAGGCTCGAATTGGATTTCCTAGCAGGGCTTTTAGACTTGGGTGGGGAAATCTACACATTTGAAAGGGGTTCAATGTTCTCAATGCGGACCACCATGATGGGTTTAGGTGGACAAAGAGCTAGATGAAATTGATATAGTCTCAGGATAAGCCCCTAATGGAGTGGGAGCGGCGGGAGATCACAGGGGTTACGACTGGCCAACTCTTTGCACTTGTCGACATAGTTTTCAAGGTCCATTAAAAGAAAAAATGGGAAACTAGGCAGTATCTTATGTCTTAGATGATTTAACAAAGGTAAGTGGTAAAAGAAATAGGTTTTGAACCTACCTTGCAAAGTAACATACTTCATCAGTGCCATGCACACCTAATCCCAGGGCTTCAGGAGAGCATCCCTCTCAAACCCCACCTGATTCCGCACTGGGGCCTCCTCACCTCTGGAAAAGGATTTTAATCTTTCATGATCCAGTTTCTTGGTGTGTTTGGGGTATTTTTCCCTAGAACACAGTAAACCTATCACTTGTGCTATGACTTCCTCACTTATTTCAAATGATATACCACCAATGGAGACCCGATGGTCCTTCCACGAATTGGAAAATTGACCCAATTAGATAGGATCATGAACAAACAAGCACTCCATAAACAGAGCAATGCAACCCTCCACACAAATGTGCTAGACCAAAGGGTTGTTCTGAAACTCCTTGCAATTGTCAGGTTCAGTCCTAACCCGCTCACCACCCATACTACCAACCTGCACAAAAAACTAAAGAAATTGCAAAAAATGCCAATTGCAGCAGCCGCGAATGATAATCATAATGTGATTGTTAAGGAAAGGTATACAACAGAGAATAATAACACCCGCGTATAGGTCGCATGTGTAGAAGGGAAAATCACCATAGGGTGATTTGACACTAAATTTAATGAAATTATGATTACGGCTAAGAAGGCAAGAATTGGCGGACATGTAGGGAATGCACAAAAAACCACGCAGAAAGGCTGAATAACTAAAATTAGAAACCATCCAAATGGATCCAAAAGAGTAGTCAAATCATTATAAATACACTCACACCACTAGATGCAAGGAAGAGATACAACAAGAAGTCATACAATCCCCAAGAGAATAGATTGCACAGTACGGCTCCACAAATTTAATGAAGTGATGTCCTTCTAGCTATCCTTCATCAAGCTACCATAATTATACTTGTAACCATCTTTTAAGTACCAACCCCACCACATCACCATAACCTTAGAACCCAACCCCATCCACCAAGTCCAAAGGATAGACACGTGGATCCTCCTTTCCGTGCCCCACACACAAAGATCTTTGCCAGGAAACCTCCACCTGTACACCATTTCCATGTTGAAACTCATCCACTAAATCCCCCAAAAAATCCAGTGGGCCCCCCATTCAGCTCCTGTCATCCAAATATTTAAAATCATTGCAAACCATGGTAGCTTTGTTCTTGCGTGATTAAAGCTTGAATTTTTGGTGGTAACCTATCCTTTTTCCTCCAACATTTAGTGGAATCCCATCTCGAGCCAAGATTAGCCAAGACATCCGCCACATGGTTTCCTTTTCTAAAGATATGAGTCACCTTTTATCCCTAAATTTGGATAAAAGGAAACTAACATCCAACAAAATATCCTTAGTATTCCAACCAATTAATCTTTCTTTATTCACAACATCCATAACCGACCTAGAGTCTCCTTCAATGTGGAGATAAGCAATCCCCAGAGAAACAACAATTTTGAGGCCCATGAGCAGCGCACGAGCCTCCACCACTAAAGTAGACTAAAACCCAATACCTCTAGCAAATCCTACCACCATAGCTCCCATAGAATCTCTAATAACTCGACCAATACTTGCCCTACCTAGGTTGCCCTTAACAGCCCCATCAAAATTAAGTTTAAACCATCCTCTATTCAGAGGCTCCCATTTAGTATTTTTTCTAGCTAAAAGTTTTGAATTATCAAAGGAGTTTACCTTTAAATCCTGGTGCCACTCCTTAGCCATTTTTATTTCATAATCCAATAGCCCCTTCTTTAGGGGTTTCCCATTAAAGAGAGATATTATCCTCAATGAGCCTAACTCCAATGCCAAAAACATCTGTAGGACTCCTCTCAATATTCTTGAAGATCTTGTTATTCCTCTCCTTCCATAAACACCATCCTAAGACAGGGGCGACCTGCTTCCAAATTTCACCAGGTAGAGGGTGGGAAAACGGGCCATACCAACCTAGATTGAATGGTAAAAGATCCTTACTCATAACCCACAAGACATCAAGTTTATCAAAATCCAGCCCGCAAACTTCGGCAGCAAATGAGCAGTGTAACAAAAGGTGACTAACAGTTTCCTCCCCTTTCTTGCAAAGAAAACATCTATTGGGAAAACAAAAACCATAAATCCTCAAATTGTCCTGGGTTAAAATCCTGTTATGATAGGTTGTCCACCAGAAAGAATTAATTTTAGGGATCATGTGGCGATTCCAAACCTTCTTCCAAGGTTCCTTAGCAGAATTTTTGTTAGTCAATAGTCTGTAAGTTGACTGCATAGAGAGATCCCCCTGTTTATCCGAAGTCCAAAAAAACTCATCCTCCCTGTCATAGGATGGAAACTTGGTGCAGGAAAGAATCACCTGAAGGGAACAAGCCAGGCAACAAAGGTCATGAGAATGGGGGAAACAAAGGGTGAGATCCTTCCAAATCCTAGCTCTAGGTGGTCCAGAAACATAGTCACTGATATGTATGTCAAAGAATCTCCGAGTCGCTCCCATCACCACCCCAAAATTAGAGCATTCCAGAGAGGAGTCAATTAGCCAAGTATCTTCCTAGAACCTGATTCTAATCCCATTGCCCATTTTCCATTTAATCCCTTTCTTTAGTAAGCCTTGTATGTTGCAAATGCTCCTTTAGACAACAGAGCCCTAAGGGTGAGGCTCTGAAAGACAATCAATCAAGGGTCTATTTTGGAGATATTTGGAATTTAGAATTTTACACTAGTCCTTAGTGTTCTTTAACTAGTCCCAACAAACCTTGGCTATCAGAGCCCTATTAGAGTTGACAATCTTCCTAATTCCAAGCCCATCACAATTTTTAGCTTGGCAGACCCTTTCCCATTTCACCAAAGCGAATTTATTTTTTTCCTTAGTACCGGACCATAGGAAATTCCTTTGAATTCTTTCAAATTTATCAACAATGTACTTGGGCATCTTAAAAATGGATAGAAAGTAAGTGGGGATACCTTAGATAGCCACAGTGAGAAGTTGGAGTTTTCCAGCATGGATTAGTAAAAAGCCCTTCCACCTAGCCAATTTCCTTTGAATCCTTTCCAGAACCGAGTTCCAGAACTCTATAGGAAAATCCTTAACCGTGAGGGGGATCCCAAGATACACCGATAGGAGAGAATCACCAACACATCCCAACACCATAGTCACCCTATTTTTCAAATTAGGCATGCAATTAAAGAAATAAATCTTGCTTTTATAATAATTGATGCTTTGACCAGAGAAAGATGCATAGTTGTTAAGAAAAGCTTTCCATTTCCTAGCTTCCACCATAGAGGCCTTTCCAAATAGAAAGGTGGCATCCGCAAATTGTTGCACAACAATCGGATCCAGAGAGGAAGCCGCTCTAACACCCGAAATAGAGCCCTCTGACATTAGACCCATGAAATTCCTACTGAGCACATCATAAATCATTATGAAAAGATAGGGGGACAGGGGGTCTCCTTGTCTGAGCCCTCTACCAGCCGAGAAGAACCCACAGGGGGATCCATTAATCATAACCGAGAACTTGACAATGCTAACACATTCCATAATGAGTTTGATGACCAAACTATTAAAGCCAAACTTAGCCAAGACCTTCGGGATGAAGTCCCATAACACTTTATCATAAGCTTTGGAAATGTCAAGCTTGAGAGCCATCCCCACATTGTTACATCTATCCATTGAGTGGAGTAGTTCATGGGTTGTCAAAGTAGCATCAAGAATATGTCACCTAGGAACAAACCCCTTTTGAGTGTGACTAATATTTTTTTTCTAGAAGAGGTTTGATGCGGTTAATAAGGATCTTAGAAATGATCTTATAAAAGGTGTTACAAAGGCTAATAGGTCAGAAGTCAGTCATAGAAAGAGGCTCACTTATCTTGGGGATAAGAGAAATTAAAGTGTGGTTCAATTGTTTGAGGATCCTACCAGATTTGAAGAAATCTAGTGCAGCAGCACCCCATAGTTCACCTTAGGAACGTTGTCTAGAAGGTCATGCTTGGCCAATTTGTCTTGGACAACTTATCTTCATAATCTTGTTCCTTCATGTTTGTGCCTTAGTGGAATTTTGGTGATCATACATTGAGTTGTTAAGGTCATGTTGACCATTTGATAGGTTGAGGTTTTGGGCTACAAGAAAGGCTTAAGACCTTTTTTAGACCTATTTAGGTGTTAGTTTCCTAAATTTTGAAATAAGGCTAAAGGAAGTCACAAGTGGATAAGGAAGGGTTAAGGCCGAGCTTAAATACTTTAGTGACCCTATATAAAGGTGACCTCGGCATGGAAATGAGGTTGGGAGCTTTTACATTGATTTGAGATTTTGAATTCAAAGTAAAAACAGTGGGTTCTTAATGTGAATTTCTAGTTTTGGTTCAAGATAGAGCTTTAATGGACTGAATTTGATTTTGTAGGTGGTGTAGGATGTAATGTGAGTGTTAACTAAACATTGTTTGTTAGTATCTTAGATTCCTAATTCGGTTTCAAGTTATGTTTGTAGATAGTTTTGTTCTCTTTCACAGTTGTTGATCTGACAGTTAGTTAGTTGAAAATGGAGGTTTAGATCACATTCCCTTTGTACATAATGTACGGCCTCTTGGGAATTGTGACTAGACTCCATGATTGTGTATATGGTAGGTGTAGGAGTCTTTAACAGTTTAGGAAACACCATGGAAGTCTTCTCCTAGGCAAGCCGAGCAGTGTCTGGCTAGGGAAGACATGGAGTGCATGGCACTTGATTTGCACGGGTGATCATTCCCTGTCAAGTCACAGTGTGGAGAGGGCAACTAGATGCCTTGCAAAGACTTCCCATGAAGGAGGAAGCTTCATCAATCAATTTGGTGAGAGAAACTCATGATAGTCTGCTGTGTGGTCAGGGAAAGGGCTCAAAAAGGCCACATTTGCTAAATTGAAGTTCCAACCTGTGTACAGAAAATTGAGGGTTAAGAACATTAAAATATTCAAGTGGTAGGTATGAGGACTAGGAAACCCAAAGAAATATTTTGTGTTCTTTGGAAGATTTTTGAGTACTAGCTTGTTCTCTTGGAGAAGGAGGGCTAATTGGGGCTCCTAGGGCTAGTGGCCTTTTTAACCCTAAATGAGGGTTTGGTAGAAGCAATGGGAAAATGAAGTAAGGTGGACCCTCTAGAACCATAATGTGATGGTGTGAACCTGTTAGAAACATCTCCACACCCCTACAAAGCTGAGATCTAGTATTGGGAGTAGGTTAGCCTTTATGGTGGATTAAGGGCTAAGGGAAGAATTGCAAAGGAAGCACCAAGGTTGACTTGGTTGGAATAATATGTATTGGTAGTTGGGTTGGCAAGGAGAACCAGGGGAGCCTAGTCAAGAGGTAGGTCCTATAGGTTAAGGTGGTGAAGTGAGACACCATAGGGGTCTTCCAAGTAAGACCTAGAGTAGGAATCATGGAGTGATTCCTCCAACCCTCCCTATCAAAATCCTTGGCCGCAAGCACAAGGTCCCCACCCACAGTATCCCATAAAATCTAAAAAGAAAAGCAGGAGGAAAACCGTCAAGCCTCGGTGCTTTGAAATCCCCCATGCTAAAGGTATCCAGACAAAAATTTTCCATAGAAAAAGTCCTAAGGATTCCCAAATTATCTTCTTGAGAGATGGAGGTAGGAAGATGTTGGAGAATCGCATAGTCCAATGCCAGGTTGGGCGCCTCAATAGGGGCCGAAAAAGCCTCCTGGAAATAGTTAACTGCACAGAGCCTAATAAGGAAATCTAATAAAATATTTCACATCATTTTGAAATATTTCTTTCTAAAAAAGGATAGAATAGTTTAGATTTTAATATCATAGGTTTTGTAGTTAAATAAATTCTATTTTTTATAGCAATGGTTCAAATAACTTATTTTTGTAGGTTACATTTCTTATGCTCTTATAGATTAGAGTTTTCAAATTTTTTTGAGTTAACATCTCTTCCTAGCATAAGCATTCTAAATTTTGATAAAATTTAGTATAGACTAGATATATAAAATCCTTTTGCATAGAGCCTTGGACACCACCCTAGTCAAAATGATAATTAATTGAAGTATGAGAATTGTAGATAGCTTGTCAATCACCCCCTAAAAGAGTTTTTTGATTTGTTTCAAGTGAGATTCATGATATACAACTAAAGTGATATATGGAATTTCATATTCATCTTATTCTGAGAGTAGTGTATCTATTGTATTCCATATCATATGACCACTCAAGATATCATTGAAATTTTATTGTAGTTGAAATGTTTTTTAGAGAAGGGGTACATTCATCCTAGTTTACCCCTTAGAGTGCACTAGTTATCTTTGTAAAAAATAAGGATGGATCACTTTGTTTATGTATTGATTATCAATAGTTGAACAAGGTGATACTAAAGAATTGATATCCATTACCAAGGGTTGACGTTTTGTTTGATTGGATAAAGGGATCCAAATTTTTGTCTAAGATATACCTCTGCGGTGTAGAAATTTGTACCCCTTTTCTAGGAGAAAGTACAAATCACACTTATTTGGACCTATTTTGGTGACCTTTTCATTAATGCATTTTAAAATCCCATTAATAGTCCCCTAATACCCCTTTATCATGTATCCCAAGGCCTATTTTATTTAATTCCTAATACCATAACCCACATTGAATAAATTTTATAGATCAAATTAATTCCCTGACATTTAAGGAGTCCTGAAGTTTTAGGTCAAGACTTATTCACCCATGGGTAAATGGGTCCTCATTAATTCCTTGAACTCAAATTTTATATGTTTTTGGTGGAATTTCAATCTCTCAAATTCAAATTTCACATGTCGGCATTTGGGATCTAATAATTGGAAAATTAGATAGGAAGCCTATAAAACTAAGTCTCACATTCATTTTACACTAAAGAGGAAGCTAGGAAGAGAAATTCATATGAGATCAAGCATCATATTCAAGAGCAAGGAGAAGCATTGAAAAGTAAAGTCTTGGAGGAACATTTGAGCTATTTTTGTAGGTCTTCAAGCTCCTTTTGCTATTAAGATCAAGCATTGCCAAAGGATTGATGATAGTTGCCTATAGAGGATCATGATGGATTCTAGGTTTTTGGATATGCACAAGACATTCAACCAAGCCTAATGACTTGTTTCCTAAGTGATTCCATCTTCTATTAGCTCTCTACTTTCAGCCTAAGGAAGGTATAATCAGATTTGTGACTTATTAAGGTAACTTGAGATCTCCTATAGTAGGTCTTCATCATTGTGCATGTTCATTTAGGGATCCTATTCTAACACACTTGAGTAGGTTTTATTTGCATTTTATTCTTAACCTTAGACACACTTAAGGTTATCATTGCACATAAATTTCATGTTTTAGATCTATGTTCTTTATCAAGGTTTAATTACCAAACTTGCAGTTTGCCCAAGGAAAACCCCTATCCACCAACAAACAACAAATCTTGTTTTGCATATTTTTCTTGAATCCAGATATGAGAGTGGAGATATCAAGTTACAAGGAAGAATTGTAGGTCTCGGGCTTCAATCTTAGATTCATAGTTTTCTAGAAAAATCTGCTAGGACCCATTTTCCCTAGGGTGAATGAGTCCCTATTAAGCTTGCAGAAACATCAACTTTCGAAAGGTGCACAACATTTATCCCTCTTAGTTTTTCCAAAAACTCTGTTGGTTCTTCCAATTTTATGCTAAATCTATTAGATCCGCTTTGTAGAAGGCATTTTGGAGTTGATTTTCTATTTTTAATCTTTCTCTCCAAAGTGTTGTTCGGACTAGACCCCATCCTTGCATAAAATGGAAATTTGCAGATTCACACTTTCACTTGACTTGCCTCAAGTTTGTTAGTCATTTCATGGTTTGGATCTCATTTCCTAATGAATTGAGGAAAGATAGGACCCTGTTTCCCTCTTTGGATCCACTTTTCCATTTTGGTAAACCCTAGGGACACCCTTATTTTTCACCTTTTCATTTTGGTGAACCCAACCTTGTACAACATTATGAAAATTAGAATCCTTTTAACCCTAGATCTAAGTTTTGAAATATTTTTCATTAGGTTTGAATTAGTTGCACTACAGTTAGGTTCTTTAAATCTTTCATTAGTGAACATTGTATTTAGAGTTAAACTTGCATGTTTGCATCATTTCAAATCATAAAAAAAATTAGAAAAATTGCATTAGATCTGAGTTTTTTTGCATAGTACTTGCATTCAATCATTTAGTTTCACATTTAGATTCATATTGTAGCTCAAAAATTGTCACATAATGCATAATTTCACCTTCATTTAATTTACATTTAGAGACAAAAATCTAGAAAAAAATTGCTACAAAACTTTCTGTTACAAATAAAAAATAGAGAACATATAGGATAAACTTAGCAAAAAAAAAAAATCAATTCTAAACAACCATAATTTGGGACCCATTTTCCGTAGGGCGAATGAGTCCCTGTATAAACATTTTCAACAAAAAATTTGAGTGCTTTTTTATCCTTAATTTGCATTTTTGTTTCTATTTTCATATCTGAAAGTTAACTTTTTGAATTTTTTTATTTTAACATTCAAATTATTGCTTATTTAGTTAGATTGTGTAACATATTGAAGATCATTTTCTTGCATATTTTAATCAAAATTATTGTTACATATCTATACTTTTGTTTCATTTTCAACATTATTGCATTGTGAGTTAGATTACTTTACATTTTGTAATCATTAGAAAATAAAAACAAAAATCAAAAACACCGAAAGAAACAAAAAAAACTTGATGAAACTCTTGGAGAAAGCATATTTATTTGATCATGTCAAATATATTTTTCCAAGTTAACATATCCCTAGAGCCCTTTAGTAGTGATGACTTTGATATGTTAGATGATGTCCTTGAGGATTTCATCTCACAAGGTTCAACCACTAAGGCTTGTCATGACAAACCAAAACATAGAGACATCAAAGCAATCATAACTCAACTTATCCTTTACCCACCCTCACAACAAACTCAAGTTCAAAAAAAACCTATGCTCATCCTAGAACCACCTAAAAAGAAACCATTGAAACTAGGATATATCTTGAAATTTACAAGCAAACTTAATAATGACAATGTTTCACAGAAATTGGGTTACAATATCGTTGCTCACACATATAACATGAGGAACAATAGGAAACAAAAAAATCCTCTTGTTTCACTACCTTTTCTTTAACCTATATTTCCTAGTGCTCCTCAATTGCCCTTGCATAGTGTAAAAGAGTATGATCTTGTTGAACAACTTAAGAATACTCCTGCAAAGTTATCCTTATGGGATATTATTCAAGTTTCACCTAACTACCATGGTATGATTCAAATAGCTTTACAACAAGTTGTGATCCCTCATAATATAAATCCAAGTGATGTGGTAGCCCTAGTTCAAGGAATGAATGTGGTTAATCTAGACATTGTTTTTCATGAAAGTGGGTAATTACCATCCTTGGAATTCCAAAAATAATATGAAACTTTCATGATCATAGCCATTCTTAATCAAAAAGGACTAGAGATAACCCTTGTTGACAATGGCTCAACCCTTAATATGTGTAGTATCAACCTTTTGGATAATATTGGAATTGATATGAGTAAAATTGAATCTAACTCATTTTCCATTCAAGGATTTGATAACATAGGAAAACAACCACTTTGTGTCATCACAATACTCGTTACAGTTGGAAAATCCACATTGCAAACTATGATCCATGTTATGCCTCACGATCTTTCATATATTCTTTTTTTAGGCAGACCATGGATTCATGAAATGAATGTGGTGCCTTTGGCTCTTCATCATTTAATGAAGTATGTTTACAAAAATAAATTTTACACAGTCAAGGCCATTCTTGAACCTGAAATTTGTTTCCACACTGAAAAATATAAACAAATTCCTGTGAAAACATTGATACCAAATTCACAAGTTGAAATCATGCAAGAACAAGAAAAATAAAATCATATTAAGGAAGTTACAAAGTTACTGGAAGATGATTGGGGTTCCTTAAATTTGACACCAATATTCATGGGAGAATAAAAAATGACAACAAAATAACCTGAAAAGGAAAGAGAATCAATGGTGATGCGAACACAAAATTCAAAAGAACCCACTTTAGAAGAAGACACAAGTTATACAACAAACTTTGATGAAGTAGACCACCAAAAACCATCAAACTCGAAAGAGATGGAAAAACTTTATGGAAAAGGCTATGAACTCTGGAAACACCTTGGATATAGTGGAGAAGGATGTGGAAGAAAAGAACAAGGAATTCATGTTCCTATAGAGTCTAACACACAAGAAACTAAAAATGGTCTTGGATATTGTCCTTATAAGATAATGAAAGCAACAAAAATACCCTCACTCAACATCAAAACCATCATGTGTAGTTCCTCTAATACAACTCTAACTTTAAAGAATCTTGAATTGATTGATACAACATGTGACGAATCATTGGAGTACTTTAAAGATGATGAAGCTTTGAAAGAAATGTTAGGATTTATTGATAAGTCATTTACTCCCCCTGAGAAACAAGGAGTTGTGTGTGCTATGGTTATTACTAAACAAGTGAATGAAACAAAGGAACTCACTGATGTTGACAATGATAAAGAAGAGCATATCCTTTAAGTTTCAAAACAAAATTATCTTCCTATGGGAGATACAATCAACATACCAATAGATACATCTAATGAATAAAAATTAATTCAAATGGGAAAGTGTCTTGATGAGGATGGACAAGAATATCATGCAACATTATTACACAAATTTCATGAACTCTTTGCATGGACTTATTCAGATATGTTGGGTGTCAATGCTAAGATAGTGACACACAACATAGTTCTTGAAAAATATGCTAAACCGATAAGACAGAAGATATAAAAGATGAATCCTAAGATAGCTTTATTGGTGAAGGTTGAGATTGAAAAAATCCTTGAAGTTGGCTTTATATGACCTATTGACTATTCTCCATGGATCTCAAACATTGTCATAGTCACAAAACATGATAATAATATTAGGATGTGTATAGATTTTCATGACCTAAATAAAGAATCTCTTAAAGATGAGTTTCCCATTCCTAATATTGACATGATAGTAGATTTTACTATGGGACATTCTTTGTTGTCATTTATGGATGGATTCTTGGGATATAATCAAATCTTTATCAACCCTCAAGATCAATACAAGACAACATTTACTACATCTTGGGGAACATTTTGTTGGGTGGTTATGCCTTTTGGATTAAATAATGCAGATGCAACATACCAAAGAGCTATGACATTGATATTTCATGATTATATACACAAGAGTATGGAAAATTATGTTGATGATATTCTAGCAAAATCTTTAACTCGGCAAGAAAATGTTAACATCCTTCAGAAGATTTTTGAAAGAATGAGAAAGTACAACATGAGATTGAATCCAAAAAAGCGTCTTTGGTATAGGTAGTAGAATTTTTTTAGGTTTTGTAGTATCTCATAAAGGCATTGAGGTGGACATAAAGAAAATTTATTCTATCATTAACATACCACCTCCTAAAAACATCTCTCAGTTATGTACCCTACAAGATAGAAATCATAAAAGGTATTAGTACACATAATCATATATATAAAGTATATACATAAAGATAAAAGCAAAATGAAAGAATAAACATCACATCATCACCTAAATCTCTAGTCTAACAACCAAGATATAATCGATTAGCAATGGTCCCCTCTTATGTTGGAAGTGTGGATGGCTCGGTACCACTAGCCTCCCCATGCTCGTGAATGAAAATCTTTGCTATGGATTCTACACATCATCTAGTGACCTGTATAGGAGGTGGATCTCTCCTCTCGGGGGCAATTGGATCCTCATCTATCTCATCCATATTATCACTCATAGAATGGGTATCCTCCTCCTCATCCTCTGCCTCATCTTCCTCCTCATCTAGAAATTTTTTAGACTTTACATAATCCTCATCCATATCACTATTGACCTACTCATCATCCTTTTCATCTTTGTGCCTAGGAAGAGGTCTTATGTGGCCCATAGGGTGACATCTCAGGAAGACATGGGATGGTTGTGCTCCAACCCACCCCTGGTCATAGGTTGGTGTGGTGCCTATATCATCAACATCGGAGACTAGGGGCATATCATGGTCCTCGTCCTCTAAATCACTAATGCACACAACATCAATAGTAAGACTATGAGTGTCTTTAGGTCTAGGAGCACTCCATGTTGATCATAGATACCTGGGTTGATCTTACAATGAAACCTATATTTTTCCAAACTGGTGCATGCCACAATCATAATAGAAAGGTCTCACTATATAGTCATTTCATCCTAGAAAAAATTGGTCATGTTGAAGTCTAATCAGCTCATGCCTCTCATCTACCCACTATGGTATCCTGAGATATGATTTCCATGAGATATCACCATCCTCCAACCAATCAAATCTAATGTGCTAGTGAAGCAAGTCTCCCTCCTACCATGACCACCTCAGTGGATAATTGTAGGCCTTTGGATATCCCATGGATGCTATGGTAGGATATCCTATGGCTCTAGTGCACATGATATGCTTGAGACACCATGCCTGTAAGAGTGTACAATGCACTATATTGTCAAGCTCCTGGTAGAAAAATCACTCGAGATGATAGTGCAAATGGGCTAGAATATTGTGACCCCAAACATAAACGGTTTGATGTTGCTCCATATTTTGAATAATTTGAACCAACCCTCAATCAAGGTGGTCTCCTCATTCATTTGGAACCAGTGTGAGCACTGTGATGACAATCATAATCTATCGAATCAATGGAATCTATGCATGTAGAAGCCATCTCAACTCAATGTGGGGCCCGATAATTGAATCTCATATGGGGTGCCCTAGAAAATACAATATATCATCCTACATCTCCTCATGTGTGCACTCATCCACTAAGTGTATAGTTTCACCTTAGATGGGTAGCTATAGGATGTGGTGTATGTCCTCTAATGTCATAGTCATCTCGTCAGTAGGTAGATGAAAGGTGTAGGTATCTGAATCCTACCTCTCCAATAAGGCTAGCAACATGGCATCATGGTACCTCATGGGTGGCATGTCATAAACCAAAAATAATCATGTATCCTTTAGGATACTAATCTCCTCCTTTGATAGCCGTGTGAGAAGGTCTCAAATGAAACATAATTGTTTCCCTCTGAGATGTTGGTGAGCTCGGGGAGCGATCTAAATAATAAAATAAACTAAGTAAATCCTAAATATGATCATTAAATAAAAATATTACACTAAAGTTTCTCTAGGACACTTTATGACCAATTTGGAAATAGATGCCATTTTTTTACGGGGGTCTTGGACACTTTCAACAATTTTGGACACTTTGCACCAGTGATGGATGGTTTGCAACAAAGATGGATGCTTTGTGACTATCTTTTCTAGGGTCCTAAAAATACTAAAAAATAAATGAAAAAATATTGTAAAGGCATGAAAAAAAAGAAAAATTAGTGCAAAATCCACTCACTGTAGGTTGGATCATGCGTTGTGCCACCTCATCGTGCAACATGTCAATTCTGAGAGGCCTATAGGTTCGTCGGCTCGACATCCTGGATCACTCTACACCAAGGTAAATTGAAAAAAGGTAAAAGTCAAAATGAGATAAAAATGTCATTTTCATTCATATATACCTAGTTTGATTAAAATATATATATATATATATTACTTTAGGTATATTTCATTCAAATCAACATATTGGGGGCTAGAGAACTTTGTTTTCAATGTCATTTGTTGTGTTGGAATTGTAATTCTACTCCTGACCTCATCAACTGTTTATCACTATGTGGTATGGTACATGGAAATACCCTATGATAAGACTTAGTTAATTCAATGTGGTTTCATGGCTATCCTAATTCCACCTCCATAAAGAAAATAGAATCAGGAGGCATACATCTACCCTCAAATTTGATTCTATATAGAAGTTTGATAAGAGGATTTTTGAATGACTAATGAATTTGTGTTGCAGGATGTGGTTCCTACCATTATGGTTTTGTAGATAACTACAGTGGGGGCCTCATTCTCCCTAATGAATCCATATGAGTATCCTTTTTATAAAGTATTTTAGAATTCCTTTATCTTGCATATGCACGTAGTTTCATATGGCCACTAAAGTGGGGGCTAAATGTAACGTAGATTTGTACCCCTTTTCTAGGAGAAAGTAAAAATAACACTTATTTGGATCTATTTTGGTGAAATTTTCATTAATTCATTTTAAAATCTCATTATTATGCACCTAATACCCCTTATCATGTATCCTAAGGCCTATTTTACTTAATTTTATTTAATTCTCGACACCACAACCCACATTGAATAAATGTTATAGATCAAATTAATGCCCCAACATTTAAGGAGTCCTGAAGTTTTAGGTCAATACCCATTCACCCATGGGTGAATGGGTCCTCATTAAGTGCCTTAAACTCAACTTTTGATATTTTTTGATAGCATTTCAATCTCTCAAATTCAAATTTCACATGTTGGCTTTTGAGATTTGATAATTGGAAAATTAGATAGGAAGCCTATAAAACTAAGTCTCAAATTCATTTTACACTAGACAAGAAGCTAGGAAGAGAAATTCATATGAGATCAAGCATTCATATTCAAAAGGAAGGATAAGCATTCAAAAGTGAAGTCTTGGAGCAGCATTTGAGTTGTTTTTAATGCAGGTCTTCAAGCTCCTTTTGTTATTAAGATCAAGCATTGCCAAAGGATTAATGGTAATTGCTTATAGAGAATCATGATAGATTCTAGGTTTTGGGATATGCACAAGACATTCAACCAAGCCTAATGAATTATTTCCTAAGTGATTTGATCTTCTATTATCTCTCTACTTTAAGCCTAAGGAAGGTATAATCAGATTTCTGACGTATTAAGGTGATTTGAGATCTCCTAGAGTAGGTCTTCATCATTGTGCATGTTCATTTAGGGATCCTATTCTAACACACTTGATTAGGTTTCTTTGCATTATTAGTATTAATCTTAAAAACAATTAAGGTTAGGATTTCACACACATTTCATATTTCAGATCTATTTTCTTCATCAAGGTTTAATTACCAAATTGTGGGTTTCATTGAGGCAAACCCCAATCCACCAACAAACAAAAAATTTGTTTTGCATATTTTGCTTAGATCCAGATCCAAGAGTGGAGATATCAAATTACAAGGAAAAATTGTAGGTCACAGGATTCAATCTCAGATTCAGATTTTTCTAGAAAATTCTACCAGGAAACATTCACCCTAGGGTGAATGAGTCCATGTTCAACTTGCAAAAACATCAACTTTTGAAAGGTGCACAACATTTATCCCTCTCAATTTTTCTAGAAACTATGTTTGTTCTTTCAGTTTTATGCTAAATCTATTAGATCCACTTTGTAGAAGGCATTTTGGATTTGATTTACCATTTTTAATCTTTCTCCCCAAAGTGTTGTTTGTCCTAGACACTCATCCTTGCATAAAAGGGAAATTTGTAGATTCACACTTTGACTTGACTCACCTAAAGTTTGCTAGTCATTTCATGGTTTGGATCTCATTTCCTAATTAATTAAGGAAAGATAGGATACGTTTTCCCTCTTTCGACCCACTTTCCATTTTGGGAAACCCTAGGGACACTCCTATTTTTCACCTTTTCAACCTTGAGTTTGGATAACATCATATTTAATTTCATGAGGAGAACATTCATCAAATGATGTTTTGTAATCACTATGGACATTATGAGTTCATGGTAGTTCCAATTGGGTTAACAAATTCTCCTTTAGTGTTTATAAGTCTAATGAATAGGGTATTTCATACTTACATAGATTTAATTTGCTTTGTGTCTCTAGATAAAATTTTGGTTTATTCAAGGATAATGGAGGAGCATGAGGTCACTTGCACCAAATTATTTAGTGTTTTTGTGAGTATAAAATTTATGGAAACATGAGAAAGTGACTTATTTTATTCAAAGATAAATAATTGATTTCATGTCATATCTAGTCAGAGAATATTGGTTGATCTCTCAAATATTTTGGCCATTATTGATTGGCTAGTGCTCATGAATATTTCTAAGGTTTAAAATTCCTTGGGATTGTCAAATTATTACTATCAATTTGTTAGGTAATTCTCTAGAGTGGTACATCTAATTACTTCTCTTCAAAGGAAATGAAATATTTTTTGTTAAAAAAGTTAAAGTTAACCTTTCAACTTCTTAAGAAATGGTTAACCAGTGAACACATCCTTATAGTATCTAATATTGCAGAAAATTTTGTGGTATTTATGGATTATTTATTATATTTTTTGGGTTTAGTCCTTATGCAAGAGGTTTGAGTGATTAATTACGATTCAAGAAAGCTTAATGAACATGTGCTAAATTATCCCTCCCACAATTTGGAGTGACTAAAAATTTTACGAGAGGGTTTGGATATGGATGAAGGTGTAGATATCATTGTACCAAGGAGATTAAGGAGAGAAAAAAAAATATACCATTTATGCTACTATAATATCATATTCAAGGGTCAAGATTTGTTCCACTAAAAACTAATATTGATATCTATTAGTTGTTATGTGAATGAGAGACTCAATTACAGATATTAAATATATAGATTTTGTTCATTTGAGGGGCTTGATCAAAGTTAATATGAGTGAATTATAGCTTTAAGTACATCCATTCTCTTATATCATATGGTTTTAACATCCTTTGTGTGGTATTTATTATTAACTTATTTGATGATCTATCAAGAATTACCAATGATTAAGAAGTGTTGAGTGTTTCATCAAACAACTATTTTTAATCTAAAGATGAAGGCCTTATTTTCTATAATATTTTTTTTAATCTAAAGATGAAGGCCTTAGTAAAAGGAAACCTGATTCTAAAATCCTTTGGTATGAGACCTCCCTATGGTGTGAGGAAAGAAATTCTTACCCCTCAACCATGACCTGTAAAGGATTTTTTAAAGTAGTGTTTCAATTCTATATTACCTACCCTTAAATTTATTTTTATATTTATATACTCAATATAAAATTTACTAAGAAAAATGACCCACTTAGAGATTCTTCCCATGAGATTTGTCTTGGATAGTAGATACTTGATCAATTTTAACAATGAGCTAAGTTATGGAGTTAAGAATATAAAGTTTTCAATTTTGTTATGTGAATATTAATAATAGGCATGCATTTCCCATGAAAGCGTAACTAACTTACTAATGAAAAATTTTCTACTTAGGAATTACATAGATCATTCTTATCCTTGGTCATCATGTTGTTCTAGCAGGGTTCCCAAAGAATGTTGTCTCACTAAAATACACAGTATCAAAGGATTATCTATTATAGGGTCTATGAGGAATAGTGGGTTAGTGATATATTAATTTATTTAAAAAATATATTTCTATCATACCTCACCCAAATGAAAGACAAAAAATCATTAGAAGGTACGAATTGTAATGACTCGATCCTTCAGTAAAATAAAAAAATTCCAATTTACATCAAAAGGGTAAATAAACGTGCTAACAAGTCATTGCAATATAATTTTTCTTTCCTTTATTGATACTATATGAACACGATATCATATTAAAATTACAATGAAGATTCCATTTCATTACAATAACTTCACAAGTACAAGTAATGATAGAACGTACCTTAACTAACTTAGCTCCAATGAGCTTTAGAACAAATATTAGTAAGAAGGTCCAGGAATCCGTCTTTCAAATCTTGGTACTTCAGTAGCCTTCAAAGGAGGAGAAGCATCACTCAGGCACTTTTCCACCAACCAAGAACTTATAATGCAGTCCCCCGCACATCTATCATTCGATAAATGGCCCTCCCTAGTATGAAGAGATTGGTAGGGTAACTGATACTATTTACCAACTGAGCATAGTGGTGTGTCCTACATAACTAGAACCTATGCATCTGACAGAATCTCTCTCTAGCATGTAATATATGATCACAATGAACTAACAGTGTAGTCTCAAGCATCACACAGTTTAAGTGGATGTCGTGCATTTAACTAATTTGGCCAAATTGTTCTCATTCAGTACTTCGAATGAAGGTCATCTATCATATACATTATTCAGGGTCGATTTGACTTAGGGCTTTCTTACACTACGTGTAGGTCTTTGTCCTTCACTGGGTAATTCATACCCCAAACATCCTACATCAAACTAAACTACTAGAAATGAAACAACATAACAAGTAATTATAAATTCCCTTCCTTTATTGGACATCTTCATCCTAAGAGTACCTCAAGCTGTCTAAGTTAACCTATTAACTTAAGTTGTTTGTTACTTGACTTAATGCCTTCATTTATGTCCTACTATTTAGTAACTAATACAATCCTATTCTCCTTATATAGAGATCATACAAACAAGCAATAATACTAAATGCAATGTATACCTTTCAAGATAGGTAAATACTCTTTTAAAAAAACATGCATCATCTATGACTTATTCACTTAATACAACTTTTGGACAGTCAATTACAAACACCATACAATAGGATAATATCTTCATTTGTCTAACATGACTTCACAAAGATCAAAGATGAAATGAGAATATTTTAACCATGCATGGATTAAGCTTTCCACAGGTGATGATGGTATTTCCTTGCAATATTCCAGATTACAGAGTTTCTCTGTTCTTTCTCACAGTAAAATACTCTTTCGAGAAATTTCTCTCACACAATAAAATGATTCCTTATGTAAATATGGCTTCTCATAGTAATTCACTTCTCACAGCAATGGCTTCCTACAACAATTCACTTCTCACAACAATGTCTTCTCACAGTAATGGTTTCTCACAACAATTCACTTCTTACAACAATGGTTTCCTACAACAATTCACTTCTCACAACAATGGCTTCTCACAAAAATGGTTTATCACAACAATGAATTTTCACAACAATGGTTTCTCATAGATAATTGATTTCTCAAAATGAAAAAGAGAATGAAACAAGAATGCAATAAGAATCAGAATGAGGATGAATTTGTGAATGTGTAATAATTCACAGTAGTTGAAAACCTTTCTATAGAGTCACAAATTGCAACGCATATCCTTACAGGAATGCATGAGAATTGACAACACATAGCCAGACTTATTCAAAGGCAACTTGGTGGATTTCCAAGCCCCACTCAACACTTTAGGAAGTTATTCTACTTACCTTGAAGCCAACAAAAAATAATTGTTCAACTGTTTATCAAAAATCACCACTTATAGATAATTCCCCAAATATGGTGCCAACAAGAAGGTGATTCATATTGCTGAGAAAAATTCTTGGTTAAATTTACAACAGCTATACCCTCTTGAGTTGTGTCACTCCTGTTCTATAGAAAATTTGATTATTTCATCCCAGGCGAAGCGTACTTCACAATCGTGTGAATTCCTCTTCTTTCGCCATTTTTCCTTTTCGTGGGAAAAACTTCAAATATTTCAAATCTGGCTTTATTAAGTCAATAGTTATGAATCGAATATTTCTTTCAAAATTTAGAGATTTCCTTACTCTCTTTTGATTTATTCCATGATGAAAATAGGAGAAGTCAATTTTCATTATACTTAGGAAACATTTGATTTCCAAATATGTGATGAGAAATGAATAAACAATGATTTCTATTTATAAAATAATATATATATATTTATTAATATTATATATCTGTATTATATTAAATTTATAATAATTATATAAATACATATATATGTTATTAATTCAAGTAATATATATATTTATGTTAATTATTTTTAACTTTAATATTTATATATTTATTATATAATATTAATTTGTATATATATATATATATCAACATGCAATAATAATATAATAGTATTAATATTCTTCATGCAACAGGTGATGTATATATATATATATACATACATATATACTTAGCCTAATTACTTGCATTCAAATACAATTCGTTGTAATGAACTTTAATACAATGAGGTAGTTAATAGATAAAAATCACTTACAAAAGGTACAGAAGAAGACACGACTCCTAATGCCAATCTATGACTATGGATGACTTATCTAACTCAATTGATTTAGTTACTCACTCTATAGTGAAGTGTGTGTATGCTCAGATAGTTCACATTACCGGTTAACCAACCAAGTCCCTCTCCCGAGTGATACCTCCCCTCCCCCTGGAGAATGAACCTTTTCCTGCAACCACTAGCACATACCTTTAGCAACATCATATATATAAACATATTTAAAGTTAGAATAACCATCTATTCATATATGTAGTATTCACCATGAATAACATCATTAAATGAAACAACATCAAATGATATAACATTTATATTGATAACAAGGTACAAGCATTATTAATTCATCTCGAGAATTTACATCACATTCACATTTACCACATCCAGTAATAGTAAATAGTAACCTCACAATTTGGGATGTAACATACTCCCCCCTTGTGATTCATCGTCCCCGATGATCTATAGCCTTTTTAACAAACACTTAAATTCAAATAAAGTTTTACTTTCAATTCTTAAAATATGTAAGCTTTACAAAGCATTCATCCTATGTAGTAACCTTGTCCTTCCTAGACCTTGCGTCAAGTGTCCTTGCTATTGCATAGGGAAAACTTGTATGCCTCACACATACTTACTCTCCCAAAGAGTTTTATCGCACATACACATCCAATATATAATAATAGTAACTATACAAAAAACGTAGTGAACGAAATTCATTGGTTCATGAATTTATCCTTAGTATAATCCAAATAGAAAAGGAATAACAATGTATTGCACATTACATCATGGGTCCAATACTTCTCCCTTTGTATTTATACTTGTAGACAACTCATAAACCGAGTCCGTCCATCACTCACATAGCCATTTTACTTACCATAAAGTACCTTCTCTTGATTACTTGTCCACCTTGAGCATATCATTTCTTCTGGACACCTGTCAAATCTTGATACTGCTTCATACTTAAGCTTTGTATCGATAAATTTCCATTCATCACTTTGATCTATTAATCATTTTTCACATTTTATCGAGTTTATGGTTTACCCTATTTTAAAGCTTATTTTGGTTTAATAGAGTTTACAACCTTTCCTTTTCATATAATGGTCTAAACTTCATTATTGAAGTTTATAAATCATTCGAGATTTAATTTACTATCTTGACTATAATAATATTTTGCACATTCGCTCCACTAAATGTTTCATAGTATGATCATGGTTTACACAACCCTATCATTTTTTGGTAAACTGAAATAACCTTTTAGGATTACTAAGCAACTACTTGGTCGCAATATATTATTTTAGGACTAAAATCCTATAAGTCAAGTTTCCAAAAGGCGTTGGTTACTTTGATGAGTTTGTCCACTAGAACATAGACATATTGATTTTTCTTGTGTTCTACCATTTCCTTTTGGAATCTCAAGAGATTTTACATGTCCTACTGATGATGACATCTAGTCTTTATTTTCAAGCATACTGGACATTACCTTGCCACATCCCATGCAACATCTTACTCTATCTTCTTCCAGATTATAGTGGATTCTCATCTGACAATTCCCTTTGCTAGTCTTATGCCCAAACTCTTGACAATATTTTCCTTGTTTCTATTCTTGAATCTTCCAAATTTTTGGATACATAGGTTCTTTTATATCCCACAATAATCTATCCTTTGACTAAGTGAATACCTATTTTGATCTCATGCTACCTTTAATTCCCATGTAAAATGGTTATAGGTTTTTTGGAGATAAGTCTCATTTATCTTGAGAAATCCATTTTGTGGATTTCTTCTATCCTTGATTTATTTTCAAAGATGCATTCAATATTTTAACTCAAATTAATTTTTCCCTGATAAAATTGGTACTAATTTTGAGTATTAATCCACTCTCTTCCTTCCCCCCCTTAGTGTTTCCACAATTTTTGTTCTACTCAAAGTCGAAATCTTAGCAAACACTTGCTTCTTTGAAAGAATTTGTCTTTCCTTGTTGTTGACTTTCCATCATTTTCTCTTGCTTTAATGACATACTTGAAATATACTTTTCCCAAAGTCAGATTTCTTCATTGCTTCCTATCTCACAGTTTTCAGCATATTGGATCCTCCGGTAGGAGATCTAATGAATAATCAACAACTTTAGGAGTTTAAGAAGCACACTAATATTCCCCATTTCTTTCCAATATCCTTTTTGGAGAAGAAATACCCATACTCACAAACCTCTTTTGTTGATGTACTTTTTTCAACTCAAAGTGTTATTTTCCTTACAACTTCTATTGTTCTGATACATAGTGCTTAATGTATTCGGTTTCCTTTTGGAACCCTTTAAACGAATGTTGCTTTTCATAAACATGTTGATGAGTTCATCTTATATTCCAATTAGTCTATTTTCTATCCAATCCTTTTGTCAGAGTATATTTATAGGTTTCTCTCATAATTACTTTTTCAAATGCCTTTATTCCAATTCTTGGAAACCTATTCTTTTTTTTTTAACATTTAGAGATAACCAATTTGTTTTGTCTCTTTTTCCATTTTAATCAAAACTCCAATAATCTCACTAATTTTGGTTGGTGGAACCTTACTCAAGTCATTGATTGTTTCCTTTAACCATTATGGTCTTTTTCCTTTCTCCTTGGTACTAATTCTTTCTTTGCAAGATCCTATCTTTAAACATGAATGAAGTTTTTATGTCAGGATTTCTCCTACCCTTGTGGATACCTCTTTTGTTGACATCCTACTTTGATCTAATTTATGCTAACTTTTCCTACACGTATATTCGTAGGTGTTTCACCAAATACAAGAGTTCCTGACTCCTTTACAATTGTAGGTTCCTAAGATTAAGGGTTTCCCCATTCCTTCTCTTTTCTCAGATTCATATAACTATACTACAGGATAAGGTGTATACTAGTTATTCTTCCAAATTTCCTTCAAAACCTGATTGCATAATCTTCTGTAATCCTAGGTATTTTCATAAGTTTCTGGTTTAGGAATTTTGATTCCAGGGATAATTCTTAACTACTCCCAACTTTCACAAGTTACTAAGGTTCTAATCTTCCTAATCACTTCTCTAAGTTCTTTTCTCTTGTCTTTGTGGCACAAGAAATTTTCAACCTTTATCTTCTGATAAGGTTTACGCATTGTTGCGTAATGAGATCATAGGTTTTAGTGTAGAACCTGGTAGCTTTGATACCACATGTAAGGACCCTATCCTTCCATAAAATAAAAAAAATCCAATTTACATCAAAAGGGTAAATAAATGTGCTAACAAGTCATTGCAATATAATTTTTCTTTCCTTTATTTATACTATATGAACACAATATAATATTAAAATTACAATAAATATTCCATTTCATTACAATAACTTTACAGGTACAATAAAATTACAATAAAGATTCCATTTTTCTTCAAATCTTGGTACTTTAGTAGCCTTCAGAGGAGGAGAAGAATCACTCGGGCACTTTTCCGCCAACCACAGACTTATAATGCATTCCCCCACACATCTATCATTTGATAGATGGCCCTCCCTTCTACAAAGAGATTGGTAGGGTAATCGATACTGTTTACCAACTGAGCATAGTGGTGTGTCCTACATAAATAGAACCTGTGCATCTGGAAGACTCTTGCTCTAGCATGTAATATAGGATCACGATGAACTTAAAATGTAGTCTCAAGCATCCAACAATCTAAGTGGATGTCGTACATTTCACTACTTTGGCCAAAGTTTTCTCATTCAGTACTTTGAATGAAGGTCATCTATCATATACACTATTAAGGGTCGATTTGACTTAGGGATATCTTACACTACACGTAGGTCTTTGTCCTTCATTGGATAATCCATACCCTAGACATCCTACATCAAACTAAACTACTAGAAATGAAACAACATAACAAGTAATCATAAATTCCCTTCCTTTACTAGACATCTTCATCCTAGGAGTACCTCAAGCTGTCTAAGTTGACCTATTAACTTAAGTTGAGGTTCGTTACTTGACTTAATGCCTTCATTTATGTCCTAGTATTTAGTAACTAATACAATCCTATTCTCCTTATATAGAGATCATACAAAAAATAAATAATACTAAATGTATTGTCTACCTTTCAAGATAGATAAATACCCTTTTAAACAAACATGCATCATCTATGACTTATTCACTTAATGAAACTTTTGGATAGTCAATTGCAAATATCATACAACAGTATAATATCTTCATTTGTCTAACATGGCTTCACAAAGATCAAAGATGAAATGAGAATAGTTTAACCATACCTGGATTAAGCTTTACATAGGTGATGATGGTCTTTCCTTGCATAATTCCACATTACAAATTTTCTCTACTCTTTCGAGAAATTGCTCACATAATAAAACGATTCCTTATAGATATATGGCTTCTCACACCAATGGCTTCCTACAACAATTCACTTCTCACAATAATGGCTTCTCGCAGTATTGTCCTAGAATTTAGTAACTAATACAATCCTATTCTCCTTATATAGAGATCATAAAAACAAGAAATAATACTAAATGTATTGTCTACCTTTTAAGATAGATAAATACTCTTTTAAACAAACATGCATCATCTATGACTTGTTGACTTAATGAGACTTTTGGATAGTCAATTGCAAATATCATACAATAGTATAATATCTTCATTTGTCTAACATGACTTCACAAAGATCAAAGATGAAATGAGAATAGTTTAACCATGCCTGGATTAAGCTTTACATAGTTGATGATGGTCTTTCCTTACAATATTCTAGATTACAGAGTTTCTCTCCTCTTTCTCACAGTAAAATACTCTTTCGAGAAATTTCTCTCACACGATAAAATGATTCCTTATAGAAATATGGCTTCTCACAGTAATGGCTTCCTACAACAATTCACTTCTCACAGTGATGGCTTCTCACAATAATGGTTTCTCACAACATTTCACTTCTTACAGCAATGGCTTCTCATAGTAATGGTTTCCTACAGAAACTCACTTCTCACAACAATGGTTTATAACAGAAATGACTTCTCACAACAATGGTTTCTCACAAATAATTGATTTCTCACAATGAAAAAGAGAATGAAACAAGAATGCAATAAGAATCAAAATGAGGATGAATTTGTGAATGTGTGATAATTCCCAACAATTGAAAACCTTTTTATAGAGTCACGAATTGCAATGCAATTGCTTAAAAAAATGCATGAGAATTGACAACACCCAGCCAAACATATTCAAAGGAAACTTGGTGGATTTCCAAGCCCTCACTCAACACCTTAGGAAGTGATTCTACTTACCTTTAGGCCAAAAAAACAAGAATTATTCAGTTGTTTATCAGAAATCGCCACTTACAGGTAATTCCCCAAATATGGCACCAACAATAAGGTGATTCATCTTGCTGAGAAAAAGTCTGGGTTAAATTTACAACAACTATACCCTCTTGAGCTATGTTGCCCCTATTCTATAGAAAAGTTGATTCTTTCACCCAAGTGAAGCACACTTCACAGTCGCACGAATTCCTCTTCTTCCTCCATTTTTCCTTTTCACGGGAAAAATTCAAATATTTCAAATCTAAATTTATTAATTCAATAGTTATGAATCAAATATTTCTTTTAAACTTTAGAGAATTCATTACTCTCTTTCGATTTATTCCATGATGAAAATAGGAGAAGTCGATTTTCATCATACTTAGGAAACATTTGAATTCCAAATATGTGATGAGAAATGAATAAACAATGATTTCCATTTATAAAATAATATATATATTTATTAATATTATATATCTCTATTATATTAAAGTTATAATAATTATATAAATACATATATATGTTATTACTTCAAGTAATATATATATATTTATGTTAATTATTTTTTACTTTAATATTTATATATTTATTATATAATATTAATTTGTATATATATCAACAGGAAATAATAATATAATATTATTAATATCCTTCATGCAACAGGTGATGTATATACATATACATACATATATACCTAGCCTAATTACTTGCATTCAAATACAATCCATTGTAATGAACTTTAATACAATGAGGCAGTTAATAGATAAACATCACTTACAAAAGGTACAGAAGAAGACACGACTCCTAATGCTAGTCTATGACTATCTACGACTTATCTAACTCAACTGATTCAGTTACTCACTCTATAGTGAAGTTTGTGTATGCTCAGATAGTTCACATTACTAGTTAACCAACCAAGCCCCTCTCTTGAGTGATACCTCCCCTCCCCCTGGAGAATGAACCTTTTCCTGCAACCACTAGCACATAACTTTAGCAACATCATATATATAAACATCTTTAAGATAAAATTTGTTTGAGGTTTTTTGGTGAAATGATTTATATAATTGTTATGAATTTGGTAGGATTAAATTTTATCCCTCTTATACAAACGATGAAGCCTAGGGTTCTTCCATAATAGTGTGTCTCACTTTTGGGACGTGTTGATTTTTGCCTGAAATTACTTAAATTTTTAGATAAAACTAATGATTTAAGTTTTGAGAGGCTTCATCTAAATGGTTTTAATTGAAGAGGGATAGATAATATCCCCTTAGATCAAACCCCCTTGGATATAACCCCTCTAGTATTAAATAAATAAATTTAAAAATTATATTTTGTAAGATTGTATCCCTCAAAACGATCTTTCCAACAAGTATAGTTTTGATATATTTTCATTTTATCATCTATTTAATTTTCAATTTTTACTAAATAGGTTTTTCTTTGAACATCAAGCTCTTTGTTGTGTAGAGGTGGAAAAATAGTAAACCATTGTAAAAAAAATTCAAAAAATACCCTTTCCCTAGGTATTGATGTCCTTGTTTCACCAATAAAAATTGGATTTCAATATATACAAAACAAGTTACGTAGTATCCATTATGGGATGGTTTATTTTTCTCTATGAGTACTCAGTGCACGCTCTGAGATTTTGAATTTCTACTACTTTGTTGCTCGATGAATCAGCCTTGAGTTGGCCCCATGGAGACTCCCCCACCAAAAAATCCTATTGTTTCCTAGATTAGCATTGTCTCTATGTGTGAGAGAACTAAAATATCCCTATGCTCTGAGCATATTCCATTGTCTGTGGGTTTAAGCAACCTTATTTTTCTTCTAAAAGCAAGACCTATTTAGGCCCAGATGTCCATATGACCTTCTATGTGGAAAATCTTGTAGGAAGTCAAAATTCGACAAGGACATCTCATAAATATATGTCAACTTTTTGTACTATGATGGGGGACAAAGTGGATGTCCCCGATGTAATCTTGAATGATGCTATGGAGGGTTTGAAGCTATCCTTGGTGGGGAAATTCTTCACTGGATGACCCAATATAGACCAGGTACAAAAATGGGCCTCTTACACTTGGAAACTTAAAGGTAGCTTTTTCATAAGCACTATGCCTAAGGGTCTATTTTTGTTTACCTTTTTTATCCCTAAGGATATGCTAAAAGTCCTTATCGGTGGACCATGGGCTTTTGATAGTGTCTTTTAAAATATTTTGTCCTTATGCAAGTGGAAACTAGGGTTTGATGCCTCGGCTGATTTGGGGAAAGTTGGTCCAACTTGGGTTAGGCTCCCTGGGTTGCCACTTGAGTTCTGGCACCAAAAGGTTTTTAAAGGAATAGATGAGTCCTTTGGTTCTTTGTTCACCATTGACAAATTTACTCTTCTTAAAGCAAGAATTTTTGTTAACGTAGAGGTTAATACAGTCCTTCCCACTTTTGTTACCTTAAAATCCATGTTTGGCAAATGGCTCCAGCCTCTAGAATATGAGAGGGCTACGGTTTTTTTCATGGGTTGTAATAAATTTGGGCACTTATAGGATGCTTGTAAAATATCTCCTCTTGAGCCTAAGATTCTCCAAATTGAAACACAAATGGATTCTCCTTTGAAGAATATGTTGAACAGGTCAAAGGAACTTGAATTCTCAAGACCCAATAAAGATTTGTTACTCATAGAATAATCCTTTAACCCAAAACAGAAAAAGAAGATGAATGATACTTCTTCAACAAAGGATGTTCCCAAAGGTAATCTGGAAAGGCTATTTTCGAAAGTAGCCGACGAACCACCCACCTCGATATCTTCAGAGAAATTTTTGGATTTAGATAAAGAAAAGGAAAACAAGGAAATAGCTTCTACTCCAACTCCTTAGGAAGAACAACAAAATGATGTACTGAAGGAAGGGGAAATTATAAGCCGAAAGGAACAGTTTTTGACTCCTACTTAGGATGACCATGTTCCTTTCTTAGAGGAGGAGGGAACATCACAAAGCAAAGATGAGAAATGATGGATAAACTCCAAATCATGAAAAAATTAAAAAACTAGATGTGAGAGGAAATACAAAAGCTGGCAGACCCCAATCAAAAGAAACAAGAATCAAAGAAACAAAAAATAGATGTGGAAACAGGGAAACATAAGACCCTTGATTATTTGGTAGGGAAGAAAGCAAAAAGGAAATAAGGGAGGTTGAACTTCCACTTGGGGAGTATCATCCTGATACTGCTCCTCGTCTCTTTGTGGTTATGAAGATTTTGTCTTGGAATGTAAGAGGTCTTAATGGCCAATATAAACAGCATGTGCTAAAGGCGTGCTTGGCAGAGGTGAAACCTGATATCCTCTTAATCCAATAAATTGAAATTATAAAGGAAAGCTTTGAGAAAACCCTGAGGTGGCTTTGGCTTGGTGTTGGCTATGAAGTGAGTGATGCGAAGGGAGCTTATGGAGGGATCGTTACATGTTGGAATTCTTCCAGTTTTAGTGGAAAGTTTAAATTTAAGAATAAGGATAGTATCTTGATTTGGATAGAGGATGGTGATTCCTCCATTAAATGGAATTTGGGAAATATCTATAGCTCTAATTCAAGGTTGGATAGGCTAGATTTATGGAATTTTCTGAATGGACTTATAACTAATAGCAAGGATGAACTATGGATGCTTGGAGGTGATTTTAACTCCTTGATGTACCCATCTGAGAAAAAAAGAGGTCTTACTGACTAATTTGAGATTATGATGGATCTTTCAAGCTTTCTTGATTTGGTGGGACTAATGGATGTCCCTCTTATTGGTTCCTATTTACTTGGACTAACAAAAGTCAAGGTAATCAACTCATCCAAGTTAAGCTGGACAGATTTTTGATCTCCTCTAACTGGAGTATTACACAGAATATCTCTCTTACTTCCTTACCTAGAACGGGTCTTGATCATAGGGCTCTTTTTTTGGAATGGGATGATAGGGTGATTCAAAAACCATACCCCTTTAGGTATGAAATCATGAGGTCCCTTCATCCAAACTTTAAATCTCTTATTGAGGAATGTTGGAACCTTCCTTGTGTTGGCACTCTGATGTTTAGGCTAACAAAAAAGCGGAAAAGAATTAAAGAAAGGGTTAGAGGATGGAATAAATACACCTTTGGGAACATCTTTACAACTAAGAGGGGCCTAGCAATGAAATTAAAGAAGTCCAAGATCAAATGGAGACTGGAAACTGTAATGATAAGATCTACATCAAAGAAAAGGAGCTCATAACCCAATGACACAAAGTAAGCAAGAAGGAGGAAATTTACTGGAAACAGAAATCAAGGATTCAATGGCTTAAGGAAGGAGATAGATATACTAAGTTTTTCCACCAATCTACTATGAAGGATAGGGGAAGAAATAGGATTAGATATCTTATCACCTCTAATGGCATCAAACTAGAAGGGGGAAATGAAATAGAAAATGAGGTTGTTTCCTTCCTTTCAAATTATTTGGAGCTTCCAAGGGTCGACAATCTAGATTTGGAGGATTTCCTACAAGTTATACCTAATGTTATCACTAAGGAATAATTGAAATAATTAACTAAGACTATCATTATGAAAGAAGTGAAGGAAGTTGTTTTCTCTTTTGGATCTTATAAAACTGGACTGGACCTGATGGTTTTCCTCCCAGCTTCTTGTAAGTCTACTGGGAGATTGTGTCTAAGAACCTATTTAATGTTGTTATAGATTTTCTTAGATCAAGTAGACTTTTGAATCAGAGGAATACTACCTTTTTGGCCCTAGTTCCTAAGAAAAATGAAGCTACTTCAATGGATAATTATAGACCTATAAGTCTATGCAACAAAAATTATAATATTTTCTCCAAAATCATTGTCAGTAGGTTGAAACTTGTCCTAGGAAAGATGATAGCTATTAATTAAAAAGGTTTCGTTCAGGGTAGAAATTTTTTGGATGCAGCTATCTAAACTCATGAAATCCTGAACTCTATGGACTATAGTAAAAATCCAAGTATAGTTTTGAAATTAAATATCTCCAAAGCCTATGATAGGGTTTCCTAGAAATTTTGATTTATTGTTTTGGAAAAATTTGGCTTCACTGGTAAATTCCTCAATTTGATAAAATTTTGTGTCACTACTCCAAAGTATTTGGTCCTGGTTAATGGTATTTCCCACAATTTTTTCTCTCCTCGTAGGGGGCTGAGATAGGGAGATACCTTATCTCCCTACCTATTTATCATTGTGGCAGAGGCTCTTGGCCGTAACATACATAAACAACTTAATATTAAATATCTGAAAGGTTTTTGTGTTGCATCTTCTTTACCCCCAGTGTCACATCAACAATTTGTTGATGATACCATTCTCATGGGGGAGGCTTTGGTGGTTGAGGTTAAACAATGGAAAACTATTTTGGGCAAATATGTTGAATTATCAAGACATTGTATAAATTACCAAAAATGTAAAATCTATTTTTTTAACACTAGCCTTCTTGTGAAAACAAAGTGATATGGATTCTGGGGTGTTAAGAAGCAGAGCTTCCTGCTACTTACCTGGGCCTACCTCTTTTCTCTAGAAAGATGAAAAAAAACTATTGGAACTATATTATGGAGAAAGTCCAAAAAAAATTGGCTGGTTGGAAAGGAAAATTGTTGAGCTTGGCAGGAAAAATTCAGCTTTTGAAAGCTTCTCTACAAAATATTTTGGTGCATTATCTTTCAATGTTTAATATACCTACATATAATGCTGAGAGAATTGAAAAAATTCAAAGAATATTTGTATGGTCAAGAGTGGAGGAAAAGAAAATAATGACACTCATCAAATGGGATAAGGTGTGTGACTCAAAGATAGAAGGAGGGCTAGGAATTAGAAGATTGAAACTATTCAACAAGGATCTGGTGGTGAAAATGGGTTGGTTTCTCCTATAAAATGAAAAAGATTGGGAAACAATCCTAAAGGAAAAGTATCTCAAGAATAAGGATTCTAGTTGTTTTCTAAGGAAGAAGGAGTTTTTGCATGGGTATGGGTTTTGGAATAATCTCCTTAAGACTAGAGGAGTGTTGACTAGAGGTGACAAAATGAGGATTGGTAATGGGCTATACATAGATTTCTGGGATGACCCCTAGTCCACACCAACCCTTTTGTCAGCCTCTGGGGATCTCCAACAAATCAACATGAGACTGAAAAAGAGACATTGGAAAAAAGTTTCTAATTATCTAGTGTGGGAAGGTTTGCGACTCAGGTGGAAAAGCTTCAAAGAATACCTAAATAATATTGTTCTCAAGGGAAGAATACAACAAAAATGGGATGTTGCTATTGACCTGCTAATGAAACAAATAGGAAATCCCAACCTCTTCTCAAGAAATAGAAAGGATGAGTGGATCTGGACAAAAAATTCCAATGGTAGGTTCTCGGTTAAATCTTCCTATGACTCCATCATTTAGCAAATGTGGGTTTTAGGATATTTTGATTGGCTCAAAGTTTGGAAGAAGAATCTTATACCAAAAATTAATTGCTTCTAGTGGATAGTAATTCATGGTAAGATCCTCACTATAGACAACCTAAAGAAAAGAGGTCGGTACCTTGTCAACAGATGCAATCTTTGTAATGGAGAAGAGGAATCTATTTTGCATTTTTTTTTACATGTTCTTATGCCCAGGAAGTCTAGGGTTTTTTTCTCAATATTCTAAAAGTGGAATGGGTCTTTCTTGCCAATGTCCAAATTTTTGTTGAAGGATGGAGCTTTTTCCCTTTCTCCCACAATATTATCTATGATTTTTGGGGACAGATTCCCCCGTTTCTAACTTCGGGCCTATGGAAAGAGAAAAATAATGGGGTGTTTAGGGATGCTACAAGAACTAGTAAGGAGTTATGTTTAATTGTTAAAATAAAAATTTAGGAAAATGTGGAAAGTTGCATGTACAATTAAGCTAAGAAACAACCTACACAACAAGAGTTGAGCATAAAACAACAATGGGAGCTTTCTCATGACTTACATAATGTAAATTGGAAAAAAATAACTTATTAGAAAGAATGGGCATGGGTTGAATGCAACTTTGATGGTTTCTCAAAAGGAAATGCTGGACGAACTATGGCGGGTGGAGTAATAAGGAATGATAAGGGTGCTTATCTGATCGAATACAACAAAGGCTTAGGAACGGCAACGAACAACTCCGCTAAGGTGTCAGTTGTTTGGATAGGAATTAGACTTCTAAAAGAGGAGGGATACAACAAGGTAATTATAGAAGGAGACTTAAAATTAATAATAGATTATCTTAACAATAGGGTGAATATTCCTTGGGAAATCATAGATCTATTGGATGATTGCAAAAGTATGTTGCAAGAGATTCAATGTGGTAAAATTTTCCACAACTTAAGGGAAGGTAATAAAATGATAGATGTGATGGCCAATCTTGGTGTTAATCAGGGAAATTTAATAAATTGGGACTTTTATAATCTACCTAATCATATCAAAGAATCCCTAGCTACGGACAAACACTACAAAAATACCCAAGTAAAGGATTATGAGGATGGGAGTCTTAATTATTAATAAGAGTGTTGTGGTGAGAAATATTATGAGGATGTGGACCCCATGGATGCAAGCTGTAAAGTTGAATGTTAGGGTGAGAAGGCTTACGAGGATGTGGACCTCGCAAAGACAAGCTAGCAAGATGATTGGCTGGTGGTGGAGGCATGATGTGAAAGGATGGCCAAATTCTGATAAAAGGAAAGGCCAAAGATGGAAAGGACGATTAGACGACATAAGTTTGTACCTTGACAAGATTGATTTAAATGGGGATTTAAATTGCATGGGGAAAAATCTTGAGTCTGATCTCCGATGTGACATATGGATTGGCATGTGTACGAATAATAAAAGAAGTGTGATCATTACTAAAAAAAGAGGTGGATATATCATTATAAATGATGATGATAAGTGAAAAGGTGGTAATGAAGGTGTGAGCTCTTCTTTCCATCAAAGAAATAACCCTAAGTCATTTTCATTTCAAATGAATAGTCATAGAATCACCATTAGAAAAGAGAGTGTGGATTTACCTGTTGCTAGTGTTGAGCACGTAAAAGGCAATAAAAGTGATTTCCTTCTTGTTCCTAGAAACTGTAATAACCCATATAGCACCATGGGAGGCCCTAGGAAATAGACAAAACCTCAAAAATATTATTTAATTTGCAACAATGAGGAGCTTTGGGGTTTATTCAAGCGGGTGGGTTTCACTTTGTATTTTGTTGCAATGGAGGGATACAATGATAGACTCAACTATAAGTTTAATAATGCTTGGAGATATGGAGAAGTGAATCTAGGTGAGCTCCATTTCAAGGTTGATGTGAAGCTGATTGTGAAAGTGACAGGTTTGGCTAATGAAGGAATGAAAGTTGCTAAGATAAGCAACGGTAAGTATTAGGACTATTTTGATAAGTTTTTTAAAGGAAAAGAAAAACCAAAAAGATTCTAGAATGGTTACTCTAGGGTTAAATTGCTGCCTCCTTATCATAACATTTGTTTTATAGTTATGAATTATTTTACCCTCGAAGGTCACTACTAGTCTGTCCATGGATACCACTTTCCCATCCTCAACCACATAAGCCATCAGGAAAAAAACAATCTACCTTTCTTTTTATTATCTTCCCTCAACCAAAGTCTTAATCATGGGGCTAATCCACCATTACACCAAGGCCTCATAAGAGCTACATGGAATTTTTTTCTCTTTAAGACTCCTCAAAAAAACCCCATTCTCAAGATGATTGAAGACCCAAAACCCCAAAGCTCAGTGAAAATTGAGCTTCTTGAAGACCATCCCCACCCTACACCTAAAAAATCCAATAAGAAATCCCAAAGCCCTAATATTGCTTTGTGGAAGGAACTGCTTATGGTTATGGTCATTGGTGCCAAAACTTAAATATTTGTAATTTTGTTTATATTTTAAGTGGGGAATCTATGATAGATTTTAATAGGTATCTTAGATGGATAGGGAAGGATGCTACTGATGCTAGGTTAAGGTATTTTGATCACTATGATAGAACTGCTATGTTTAATTGTATGGGAATCGGTTAAGAATTTTGTTTGTGGGAGGGGGAAGTTTGGTGGGCTTCTGTTTTTTGCTATTTATTTCCACCTACTGTTCTTTTCATGTTGTACAGATATCCAGGTCACGGCCATTTCCCTGCTTAACCAATGAAAAAAAAGTTAGGTAGTATGGCACGCACATATGTCCAAATTATAGTTTTTGATTAAGGAAAAAATAGGTTTTGAAGGGGCCCTAAAACCCTTTAATAGAAAAGAAGAGATAGATATAGAATGAACAAGTACAGATCAGAGAACAGTAAGCTACCAAAAAAGAAGATCAAAAAAGAGCCAGCCCATGGGTAACGCCACAAAAAATTAGCGAAATCTAGCAAAATTCCAACCACTAGGCTAAATTCCTCAGGATGTCTGCCACCTCCTACCCCAGATTGTTCATATTTAACGTTGCTTTATTTATCTCCTGAATTTTCACAGGGGCCTTGTCATCCTTTCTCTTCATATTTGCTCTATTTCTTTTGCTCGAACTGGCACCCTCTGCCTAGCTTTGTTCTTTTTCAACGTCCAAATCCACAACTGTCTTCTCCAGATTATCAACCATCATATTCACCATATGGAAACAATATTTTATATTCGTAAGCTTGTCCACCATAGAAAAAAGCTTATCATTATGGTTACTCTTAAATTGTTGAAGATCCTCAACTATTTTATTGAGGTAGTCCACCATGTATTTATTTTCTTCCTTAGTCCATAAATCAGTGGCCCTATCTCTATCTCTTGTTGTGTGGTCAATTAGATCAGGCCCTTCCAACTTCCTGCTTATAGCCCTTTGTTTCAACTTAATTTCCTTAATCTCAAAAAACACCCATCTCATTAGTTTGAAAAATCCACAGACCCATTACGAGCAATGGTGAGGATTTCAATAGGAAACTCGCATTTAGCTTTGAAGTAATGGTCATTTACCTTGAGATCATTGGGAAAACGAGGCCTATCCTCTTTGTCAATGGTAGGGTAGCTAGAATATTCTGACGAGGGGGCCGACTGAGAATCATCCTAATTAGTATCAAAGGAGGGATCCTCCAAATCCTTTATTTTAACCTTCTCCCGGGGGGGAGAGAATAGATTTTCCTTTCACCTTAGATTTAGCATCTTCAGAACCTAGGAAAAGAACCTTAACTCTGCCTTTAGAGGTCATAGAACTAGGTTTAGAGGGGGTGCTAGCTTTCGTCTTGTCTTTTCTACTACCCTTCCCCAAAACCTTCAAGGGCCGACCAACCTCATCCTTCAAATTTGTTTCCTATTCTTCCTTTTTTCATGTAACTAGTGCCCAATTCATCCTTAGTAGAAACATAATGGGGAGAAGGGTACAATTTTGACAGAGCCGCCATAGCTTTAAAATGCTCAAAAATTAAGACAAGAAAGCCCTCATGAAGGATAGGGTATCTAACAGGTTTCATGCTATGGTCATTAAGGCTGACATTCAAAGAGGTGGAAAGATAGAAAGGGAAAGAAACCCTTACCTGATGCCGGAAATGGTTGAGGAACACAAAATGGTAGCCAAAGACCCTAGTGTATCTCCCATCCAAAGTGATGTATTCCATAATCACCTTCAACACCTCCTGCTAGAGCAATTTAATATTCTTGGAGTCATAACTACTTTTGGAAACCCTGTGTAGGTCCTCTTTTTCCTTCTCTATCTTTAGAAACTTTTTCACAACCTAGTCTGAGAGTTTCCTATCCCTATAAAATTTGAGACCCTCCATGGAAAGCCTTGTCACCTCATCAATTAGCTTCTCGTCAATGGCAACCTTTCTCCCAAACAAATTTACTTTACCATTCTTCCATTCCTTAGCAAAATACCTAGTGACCTTTTGGTCCTAGCCATGGATTTTTTCAATATATGAAGTGAGCCCACCCTTCTCCAACAGAGGCCACATCTTAGCATTATTCCTCAGCTCATCACAATCCATCGGTTCCATAAGGCGATGCTCACCACCCATATTGGTAGGCTCAGAAGACTCTTGAAAACCACATAAACTGATAGCCAAAATACCTAGAAAGCCTGTGAGGCAAACAATATCATAGTGGCTATTAATTCTTTGGTACTTCGGCCTTCGATATGAAATTATTGAACAACAGTTCCAAGAATGCATGAATTGACACTCATATCCCATAATCATTAATTAATAGGGGAATTTGAAGCCTTCCTGTGAATTCTATCATACCTCAATAAGGCTATGACATCAGCCTCCAACTTGTCACCCCTTTGCCATGTGTTTTTTCATTGGCCTGAACACCCTTGTTCGCAAAGAATTATGCCATCATGTTAATTTCTTGATAAGCATGAGAAATGAAGCAATTTTCAAAAGAGCTTATAATCCCCTTGGATAGATTAATCCAGCTCTTTATGGTCCATGAAGGCTTTTGGAGGCCCTTAATACATTGGATGATATTGTTCGAGTCCCCTTCTAGCCACACATTTTTAAAGTTTAGTTGACAGGCAAGATTTAAAACTTGGAAAGCCCCTATGGCTTCAACGAGGTGGTTGGTCTAGGTTCCCAAGGGGGGCGCCACCGCTGAAATAAATTATAGTTATAGTGACTTCAAAAATTAATTTTTTAAAAAATGCAATAAAAAATTCTGAAAAAATATCCTTTCCCTAGATATTGATGTTAAGAATCTATATTTCAAAAATTAGAATTTAATCCTTTATAGAAAAAAATTTATGTTTCACAACACAAATGTTACTTTCTAAAAATGTTTATTTTTGTTTAAAAATAGTTATTAAAGGAGATGTTGAAAAATTCATAATTTATTTCAATATATATATATATATATATATATTTAGAATCTATACACAAATTTCCACAAATCACTAGTTCACATCATCTTCAAATTCTTAACGGTTTAGGTACTATAGGTCTCAAAAGATGAAGATTCAGTTAAAAATATTGATGTAAATGTCCATCTTGATAAAAAAGTGAGACATAATATTGTGATTTCACCCCCCAATAATTTTTCTGAGGCTAAATCAAACACACATATATTTAGATTTAAATGGTCCTTGTATTGTCTAAGTATCTAAGAGGTAATGTAAGAAAACTCAACATTCTCATAAAAAATTATTCACATAATCACCAACTATGGCATGAAGCATATCATGAAATATTATGGCCATCACTAACTACTAGGTTGCCTCAACATTTTTCAAACCCAAAATGAATGAAATCATAATAGAATTTCCAAATGGGGTGATTAATATTTTATTATGTTAATATGTAGGCTATTTATATTTCATTATATCTAGAATAAATATCCATGAAAAATACTATATTCTACCCTACTATAAGATCAACAGTGATGCCAATATTAGGTAATGGAAAGTCACTCTTATGACAATCCTTATTGATGTTCCGAAAATAAATGTGAACATGGATACATTTTTTCTTCTTACTTATGGGAATGGCATTAGAGACCCACTCTGGGTAATGAATTATTTAGATAAATACCACTTCTAATATTTTTTTGTAAATCTTCCTTAACAAGGAGGGCAATTTTGGGACACATTTCTATAGAGTTTGCCTCATTGTTTTAGCATCGGGATGTTCAACAAAGGAGCCTGGTCTAGCCCTAGCACATTATTGTAGGATTAAGAAATTATGTTTGAGAAGTCTTAGAGCATAACATTGATGTTTTATTTCTCATTAGTTTCCAAGGTGGTTATGATTTGAGTGATTTTTGTAATCTTCCTCAATCACAAGATTAATGTTTATAGCTTGTTAAAAGAGTAATGGTGAACCATCATGTAACTAAGTAGGTGAAACGGGAAGGTTGAGTTCCTCATATATTTATTTCTCATAAGAGTTTTTCCCAACAAACATGCCATTATTTTATTAATTTTTATTTTATAAATCTAATATCTCACTTTGAGCATGTCTTTTCTAGGGAATTATTCTCTTTTACTTTTATATTTTTTTATATTTTAGGACTAAATAAGTGTTCTTGTTCCCCAAAATTTCTAGATTTATTAATCTTAACTTCAATTTTTTTTCTTTTTATCTCCTAGTGGGATTTGATCCCAAAGTTTTATGGGTTTGATAAATTCTTAAATCATTTTAGAATGTGCCTAATGGTATGTGATATTTCTAGCCCATAAATGAGTTAAATATATTGGAGGCCTAAGGTAATGGTACTAATAATTATTAATGGAAGAGGCCCAATTGTAGTGAGCTCTTTGTAAGGGTTAGATATGGACTCTATTTCAACATTCTTTATGTCAATGAAATAATTTATGAAAATATTATCAGTATTACTTGTAGTATCAAATTGATCGTCCTACAATATGCATAATCCCAAAGTGAGAATATTTTACATCATATATGTAAGGAATATAAGGTATAGGAACAACCTCCTACACTAATCTTGAGAGGAGAATAGTGCAAAAAATTTATAGATCTTTAACAATTACAGAAACTTAAATAGAAATAAATGCAAATATCATGCATACCACAACATAGTGATTTATGTGGGGAAAACCCTTTTGGGATAAAAACCCCACACTCCAAAAGCCACCCAATATATTATTCATAAATCACAAATATTACAATATACTTGAAGAGAAAGCTTCTCACAGGAGTATCACCAACCAAAGATCCAAAGGCAACATAACCGCTATTAGACTCTCACAATACATCACAATACATAGCTGTAATAAAACACTCTCATAAAATAGGGTTGTTTTCTAGGGTAAGTCAAGACAACAAAAATATCAACCATCAGATATGAGACATAATGATAAACAATCCAAATTTACAATAGTGAATCCCCCCACCCTATCGTCGTTGGATAAATAGTACCTTATGTATCAATAATAACTTATGTAATTGCAAGGTGAGACACATTTTCTCAACAATATATGGTCAAGAATCCCTCATTCATGGAAAACAAGACCTTTGTGATTTTATTTCATATTTCTACACATGCGAAGAGCAATGGTATATTTATTTATTTTGAAGCATGATCATATTCCTCATATTTTAAAAAATAGGAGATAGTTGAACCAGCAATTTCTTCATAAATAAGGAAGCCACATTATACAAGGGTGGTGGACCCTATTAGCAAGGTGTATGGAAAAGAGTAAAATCTATCACAACCTATTGTATAGTACTTGTGAAGCATCAAGCTGACAAGGAAGATAGACTAAGGGGTAACATATAAGGATCATGTCTCTATAAGAGACTAAATACTAATATATGTATGTAGTAGATAACATATGAGATAGATATCATATAGGGAAAAGAACAAGAGACTATACTATAGAGTAAAGACTAAGAACTATTAATGTAAATAGCATTTAGATATATAAATATATAAGGATTTATAATGATTCTATGCATATCGATGTTGTTGGTGTTTTTTAAATACCAAACTAATCTCACAAATAGCCTATGGAATTTCCATTTTCTAATGGTTAGCTAATTGGAGGGATTTACCAATGACAGAGTGAAAGCTATAATAACTTTCCTCCTTCACTTTAGGCTCTGGAAAACCCAAGGGGGTGATCCCACACAATGTAATTAAGATCCTCTATGCCAATTAATCTTATACATTGTAAATAATAGAAATGCCATGTACACAATTGCTTGGCAATTCAAAGAGTGTAAATATTTGGAAATATCTTTAAACATTAATAATTTCATAAGCAATAGAGCATGGTAAACTTCAACTCGACATACATTTCAATAGAAAACTAAAGATATAATGATTTTGAATGTAGTGTTTGTGATAGATCATGAATATGTAACATAAGTGTAGATCCTAGACCAATGCCTTAACCTAGGGTATGGAGTTCAATTCAACACAAACCATGATGAATAACAAAATCTTAAAACCTAGCATCATAGAGCTTCTACAACACTGCATTACAGTATTATACTCAAATATTCAAAACCAAAACTCATTATCATATTCTTGTACTCAAAATACATAAATCTATGGTTCTATCAAAGTGATTTAACTAATGCTTTGAATTAGAACAAAGATAATATCATACATTCATTGGAACACAATGAAGATCATTGAGAAGACCTTTGATCATTTACATTGATAATTTATATAAAGAATACACAAAGAGAGAATTGGCTTGAGAATTATGCCACTCTTGTATTCAAATTCTAGTGTTGTTATACAACATTAAACTCCAGAAAATAAAGACTTAAAATCCTAGATACATATTCAACTTCTATTTTTTGTACTGTCTATTACAAAATTTCTTTTGGAGATCAATCAACATGTTAAATTGGCCTTGATTTCCCTTTTATAGAAACAAGGGAGAAAAACAAGCCTCGAGCCAATGTACACTTGTCACATTTTCATTTTGATTGATTAATATTACATTTCAAAACATGGGAATATTATAATGACAAAATCGTTATATTTACATTTGAAAATATTTGTCTCTTCGAGGTACTTTTTCGCTCTTTTTTTCATTTATATTTGAAGGTTTCTCAAGGAATATAAGCCAGCATGTGAAGACAAAAATTCACATGTACAAAGAATAAAACTATTATTTCCATCCCTGTTGAAGACTCCTTTTACCTGTTGAGTGTACAAGGATCAAAATTCATTGCCACCTCATCCCAAAAGCAACTTACAAATCAAGAATGTCAACATAATTCCTTTTACAAATTTCAAAATCATCATCAGATGGCCATGTGTATGAAATAAATTCATCCAATCTAGTTCTATATGGGCCATATTTGATAACTACTTGATTTGACTCTTTATCAAAATTTTCAAGGAAGCTACTTGTGAAAGATAGCTTATCCATACTATATTTAAAATTTTCAATATCTACTCCATCCCTTTCACAAATAAGTTTTTATTGGGTGTAAAATAAACCATTCATCTAATCCTTCCACTTTTGAATAGGCTTGACATCACCAACATCATTCAAAATATTAGGTAGAAGAACGAAATCACTTTCATCAAATTTCTATATAAGCTCCCTGATTTTCTTCTCCAGTGGATCCACTAACCCCTGGTATTCAACAATCCCTTTCACAATTCTATGGGTTGGGGCAATGTTGAGTGGTGTATTGGTATCATGTGTTGATCAAATAACCATGTTCTTTAGTGCTTCCAATCTAGGAAACCATTTATCCATCAATGGGATGGCAAGTTCTCTATCCTTGCCAAATATTTTTATTGCATCAAACATTGAAGAATAATTTGAATGAATACTATTTATTTTCCTCTCAATATTCTTATTAAAATGCTCCAAAATACAGTTATAATATACACATTATTCAAAAACTATGTCTTATCAAAATGTTGGAGAGATTCCTCATAGGCCCTGAGTTGTTGGATCAATTCTCTTCTACTAGTCCTCTGCCTCGGTTGTTGAGGAAGGGGAGTAGATGTACTTGGGATAAGCTCAAATAATGGTTTGTTCTCATCATACACAAAAATTTCCATGCAAGTTTTAGGTGGTGATTGAGGAGGAGGAGATTGAGGAGGAGGGACATTGACTTGTGTTGGAGTTCTGGGTCGATGTGCTTGCAATTGCTCTTTCAACATTGCAACTTCCAATTGTAACTCTATAATTTTCTGCTCATCCTTGTTATATGAAATCACCAAATCATTATTATCTTTATTATTTGCATCACATTCCTCTTACAAGGATTCAATGGTAGCTTTAGTAAATTGGGCTACATTCACAGCCAGTGTGACCACCTCAACTGGTGGAGTATCAGATACTCTCTTTATAATTATCCCTCCTCCCAGATCAAATGTTGGCTCTACAAATTTAGGTTTGCTTGTGTTTGAGGCTAGTTCCCAAATGGCTAATGTGTCCCACTATGGACTAAATGTTAACCCCTACAAAGAACATGTTGGTTCCTCCTCAATTGCAAAAAGGGGAATGTCATGTCTCCTCACTATATCAAAGGCTATGGTAGATGCCATATCCCACTCAGGTAAGATGAGAACTCCACTTTCTCAGACAATTTTCTTACCTTCTACAAGTGTTATTTCTTTGTGCTTTTCCTTCTTTTGTGCAAGAACTCTATCTTTAATGACTTTTCTTGGAAATTTTGGGCTTTGAATCATCCCATTTTTTACAATTTCATCATATTCCTCTCTTCTTTCTCTCCAAACAAATTCTTGAAAATCTCATATCTTAACAAAAATGTCATCATCCATGAAGGCATTGCATACCTCCTCCCTAAAATCATTAGCATTGTTAACTCCAGTGAGATCAAATTTTCTCAATCTAATACTTTGAATTGGTAGATTCACCTCCCTTGGGGTGAAGGCATACCTTGCATCATTTCCTTAGTAGTAATAATAATATCCTCGTCTGAATCAAGAGGATAGTCAACAAGTCTAGGAGATGCAACACTCCTTGATGGTATTAATTTTCTTCTTTTTGGTGTTGAATCCCTTGAAGGTGAGTCAAGCTCAATGAATTTTGGGGACGAAGGTCTCACAGGTGGATGGGATGGCATGTGATGTACATGAGAAGAAAATTTGGATTCTTTAGAATGGGTAGGAGTGGGAACAATCTTCTCCTTTCTTATAGTACTCTTTCTACTTGAGAATACAAATTACTTTGGAGGTGGTTGGTATGATGGCCTTTCCTCAACCATGGGTGCCTTTCCTTTATCTTGTACCTCTCTTTTTTCCTTCAGTTTTCCCACTGCCTTGTCAAAGTTTTGAAATATTTTCTCCATCTTCACCATAAAATTATCAATATTAGAGTATGTTCCCTCAAAATTGGGATCTCTATCTTGCTTTGCCTTATCCATTTTAACAAAGGCTAACCATTTCATTTTCCTTTATTCTTGCAATTTTAGATCAAAAATATTTTTGATCACATCCTCAGGGAAGTAAAGTTTATGCCAAAAAAAATATCCCCTGATCCTATCTTTCAACCACACCATGAAGCCATCTAGATCATGATTCTTGTTTTTGCAACACTTCATCCCAATAAGTCTTACTTTTGGAATAATCTTCTTCCATCCATCTTTGACCATAACAAAATAAGATAAAATAGTATAAGTAGGGAAGAAAGTTCCCTTCATCCCAACCAGGTGGTTATCTTCAACATTCCCCAATTATCACATGACCTCAAGGAAACCAATACTCAGTAGCACATACCTTGGGAAAACATAAGGTGTAACATTTGTTCAATAAACTTAGAGGATAGTGCAATCAAGATAGGGAATAATATCTCCCCAATTGTGTTCGATTCCTAGCTTAGGACTCCTCTCCTTAGCTCTCAAAAAATCAAGTAAATCATTAGGGATCCTAGATGGATTCATCACCAAATATCCCCTCAACTTTGAACCAAACACAATTGAGGAAACAACAAAGATAGAATTATAATCATCCATATCCAAAATATGAGTCCATTTTCATCCTTTCTTTCTAATTTCATGTCCTATCTAAAACACTTAGCTCCCTTATACAAAAAAACATGTATCGGCAATGGGTACCACCAAAATCTAACATGAGTCTCACCAACCTTGAGGGTTGCCAATCCCTACTGAATTTCATTTTACAAGTAAGTTGTAAATTCGTGCAATTGATTGACCATTGGATGTTGAATGTTTGTTTCTATGTACATGAAGGCTACTGGAATCCATGTGGGAGTGTCAAACCCTAGAATTTGACACCAGACGCGTAGAAATTTCTCTAAAAATATAACTCAAACTTGTCAATTATGAAGGGCTCCTTGTCTAATGGATTTAGTTTGATCTTGACTATGTTCTTTCCCCTTCCCATGAAATTGGTTAAATGTGTAACCTTGAATATTACTTTTATCTCTTCATATTCTACCTTAAATTCCTTCTGATCAATTGGCTCTTTGGTCATAGGATTCAATTTGAAAACATCAATAAACCTTGCCCAAGTGATTTCAACCATCTTCACACTTGAATGTGTCCTTATAACCCAAACATTAGGATCATAGTTAGCTTCTATGGTTTTTAGGAGGTCAATGTGGGGTATACATTGGGAACAACCAGTTTTCCCATACCCAACCTCCATGGATTGTAGATTGGGACCTTAGAATTCCTCTTCCCAAACAAATAGGTGAAGAGATTCCACCCAGACACTGGTAGTGTGGCACCCTTAATGACATATTTTTTATTGACAATGCCATCTTTTGTTCTAAGACCCTAAAACAAAGTCTCACCTATACATTTATCATTGGTGGAAGGAAGAAATTGTGCCAATATGTCTTTGTGTAAGGCTTATTTTTTAGTTTTAGAGGTTGAACCAGAAGATTGGGCTTTTGGGGTTTCCATTATATTGAAAATTGACACAACCTAGGGTTTAACTAATTGCAACTAGGGAAAGATTGACACAAAGAAGCAAAGCAAAAAAAAATTTAAAAAATTGACAAGTTAACAAACGTCAAACCTTAAAAGATGGCCTAATTTATAATTCAAGTCACACAACAATCAATTGCATCAAACTTGTAGAAAAATGAGCATGGAGAAGATAATTATCACTTACTACCTTATGCATGCTTAGAAACCATAATTATGGATTCCAAGAGCTTGAAACATGTTGCAATAAATTTTGGATGCTTTAAAAATGCTTTTGTGATTTCACATTGTGCTTGACTTCTTGATTTTATGATGAAAAATCCATTCAATTGAATTTATGGTGTCATGTCTATCATTATTGCTTGCTCAAGCAAACCAAAATAGCTCAAGCTACCCCATGAGTAACTTTGAATTTCATTTGTTGATCTTTCATCGAGTTGGATTGATGAATAGATCATATGGAGTCACATAAGTTTAAAACCTTGACTCATATTGACTTTCGACATTGAGGGTCTATAAAATTATACCATGTGGGATTCTTTTCATGCTGTCAAACGAGCTCCACCATGCCTCACAAAATTTGATAATGTCCATGTGACATTAGCCCATTGTCCTACTCTAGTGATCACCAGTTACGGGTTGGCAAGAACATAAACCAAATCTATTCATGCACTAGATTTGACCCCCTTTTTAACCTCCCTAAGCATGAATCAATCACTTAGAACCTTTTGCACATGTGCTTAATCTTTCACAAATGGACGGTTGAGATTAAAACATCCTAATAACTTTTAATATATGAACCTTTTGATCCGTTTAGTAACTCACCCTTTAACCTCATTAGAGTCATAGGAAATATTTACTAAAATATTTATCCCCTACTATAGTCCTTCGAACATTGCATAATAGCCACATGGAAGCTGCTCATTTCCTCGTAAGGAATCAAAATCCTCATATGGGTCCCCTATAGAATAGCAGGGAATGGTTAGGATTTAACCAACACATCACACAAGAGCCATTGGATCTTCAAGCTTTTCATTACCACTGCCTTTGGGACTTGTAGGGCCCATCACAAGAATGGACACACTACATATGCCCGTTGCCTCGGGCGAAAGCTAATTGCTAGAAAAAATTCACCTATGTGTATATCATAGCATATGCAGCCATACCACATGGAGAAAAGAGCTGCGACGGAAGAGGTGGGACCCGCGGTGAAGGAAAAGGTTGTCGGACGGAAGGAAAGACATGACAGCTGGATGTCTCATCCCCCGTGCCATTTTTTGTCCCATCGCTAGGAAATCGTGTCAGCGCCGACGGTTTTTTCAAAATAATCATTTTTCGTGGATGGACAAAAAGCCTAAAACGTGGCCAAATGAAACCATTATTAGCAAACAATAAAAGGGCCGACAAGGTCCCATTTTCACCATTTTTGGATGGCAACGTTTTGGTAGATAGCGAGGGCAAGAGTAGCAACCAAAGTAGCACTAGAGTAGCAGCCATGCGGAGCTCCTTCAAGTATGTATATCAACTCTGTGTATGTGCCATCTTGCCATTATGCTATGAACAACGAAGAAATGAACGGGCATTCGTTGCTCCATTTAGGGTTTGTTATTTTTAGTTGAGGGTTTTAGTTTTGTGTCTCCTCCCGTCTATGTTTTTAAAATTATGGGGTTGCTGAAGAATCTATTTAGTTGAAACCATTTTTTTCTGTCAAGGGTTTTGAAAGTTTTTGTTCGTTTCCTCCCCGTTTGCTGGTTATCGAATTTTTCCCTTTCCAAATGAAAAAAGTGATAACCCATTGTACAAATATGAGTGAAATTACTGAATAATGTTTGTAGAAAGCAGAATCTGTGGGTTCTGCAATCAAATGCTATATTTCAAAAATCATGTAAAACCTGCAGTGTCGCCATTGTTCGCATAGTTTTTTGGAATGGATAGAAAAGGGCATAACGTGGCATTCAAAATCATAATTGGGAAAAATAGCAAAAATCCCACATCCAATCCCATTTTTTCTGCCATTTTATACACTATTGTTTTGGGAAACACGTCGTCTCCTAAAACTCAGACTTTTGTAAAACCCACTGTTTCACTACAACGTCTCTTCATGTTATGTATGTATCCATGTAAGTTCATGTGTATGTTTTTCATGCGTTTTTTCATTGTGCATAGGTGAATTTTGTCTAGAATTTTTTCGGCTCCCACCCATTTGGTGAAAGCTAATTGGGAAATAGTCAAAAAGCCCACTAAAATACTCCACAATGTGTTTCCCAAATTTCAAATTAAAACATCTTGCAAAACCCTCTGCTTGCAACAAAATTACCCCTCACCTCGATGTCGTATGTATTCTACTCCAAATCCTACACGTTCACTCCACGCTTCAGCTTATTTGGTCGGTATTCTCCTCGAAATCATCCACATGCTCTCAGGCCTTCACCTTTCCCTTTCAACGTGCACACAGGAAACAAAAAAAATAGTATTTTTGCCTTGCTTTCTCCAAACAGAAAAGGTGCACGTCATTCCCTTCCACTTTTCCCACACCACACAAAAGAAATAGGAAAAATCCCACATCCAATCTCATTTTTTCCACCATTTTATACATTTTTGTTTTGGAAAACACACTGCCTCCTAAAACTTAGACTATTGTAAAACCCATTGTTTCACTACGTCGTCTCCTCATGTTATGTATGTATCCATGTATGTTCATGTGTATGTTTTTCATGCATTTTTTCAATGTGCATAGGTGAATTTTGTCTAGCAGCTAGTCGGCTCCCGGCCATTTGGCGAAAGCTAATTGGGAAATAGCAAAAAGCCCACATCCAATCCCATTTTTGCCGCCATTTTATACACTGTTGTTTTGGAAAACATAATGTCTCCTCAAATTAAAAATATTGTAAAACCCACTGATTCACTACGACGTCTCCTCATGTTATGTATGTATCCATGTATGTTCTTATGTATTATTTTCATGTATTTTTTGATGTACAAAGGTGAATTTTGTCTAGGATTTAGTTGAAATGCAGGTCTGATAATGTTTTTTCTATCGAGGGTTTTGAAAAACACACTATCTCCTAAAACTCATAATTTGTAACAGGCAAAAACCCCACATCCAATCCCATTTTTTTCGCCATTTAATACACTGTTGTTTTGGAAAACACATTGTCTCCTAAAACTCAGACTGTTGTAAAACCCACTATTTCACTACGACGTATCCTCATGTTATGTGTGTATCCATGTATGTTCATGTGTATGTTTTTCATCCTTTTTTTCAATGTGCATAGGTGAATTTTGTCTAGGATTTTGAAATCGGCATATCCTATGTTATATACATATTTGAATTTATGCCTGAAACTGGCATATCGTATGTTATATACGTATGTGAATTTTGTGTAGGAGTTAGCTTGCTCCCTCTTTAACTCCTAGAGAAAATTCAGTTATGTATATAACATAGGATATGGCCCCCATAACACATGGGGAAAAGAGTCACGACGGAAGAGGTGTGACTGGCGAGGGAAAAGGTTGTCGGATGGGAAGGAAAGACTTGAGGGTGGGACGTCTCATCCCATGTGTTGTTTGTTGTCCCGTCATCAGGAAATCGTGTCAACGCCGATGGGTTTTCAAATTAATTATTCGGCATGGACGGACATAAATCCAAAAACGTGGCATTCGAAACCATTATTAGCAAATATCTTGTTCAATGACAATAGTTAGTGTTATGCACATAGTAAGAAGACAATGTATTGAACTTGAGCTTCATAATTTTTAACAACCCTTACTTTCAGCAAAACACTATTCTTCGATATCTTCCCAACACATTATTCACATAACAATTGCATCATGGAAAACACAGTGGGCTATGGCTCACTTATTATTTTATACAGTCTGTGAGAAATGAATGTTTTGAAGTTCCCGTTGTACTCTTTTAACAACACCTACTTCAAGCAAAACAGTCTTTTTCAATATCTGCCCATATGTTTCCAACACAAAATTTACATAACAGTAGCATCATGGAAAACACAGTGGGTTGTGGCTCACTTCTTATTTTTTCCTGACTGTAACAAAATAATGTTTTCAACTTCCCTTTCTTGTCTTATGGAAGCCAGTTAACTGCTAGTCAAAATTCACCTATGTACATCGAATAACACATGAAAAACATACACATGAACATACATGGATACCTACTTTGAGCAAAACACTCTTTTTCAATATCTTCCCATATGTTTCCAACAAAAAATTCGCATAACAGTAGCATCATGGAAAACACAGTGGATTGTGGCTCACTTCTTTTTTTTTTCCGGAATGTAACAAAATAATGTTTTCAACTTCCCTTTCTTGTCTTATGGGAGCCAACTAGCTGCTAGTCAAAATTCACCTATGTACATCGAAGAACACATGAAAAACATACACATGAACATACATGGATACCTACTTTGAGAAAAACACTCTTTTTCAATATCTGCCCATATGTTTCCAACACAAAATTCACATAACAGTAGCATCATGGAAAACACAGTGGGTTGTGGCACACTTCTTTCTTTTTTTCCGGAATGTAACAAAATAATGTTTTCAACTTCCCTTTCTTGTCTTATGAGACCCCTTTCTTTAAGAAAAACAGTCTTGCTCACTACCTGTTGATATGTTTCCAACAAAAAAAATACTTAACTATTGCAGCATGGAAAACACAATGGGTTGTCCCTAACTTTGCAAAAACAATAAGAAGACAGCAGCTAGTGTTATGCACAAAGTAAGAGGAAAATGTATTGAATCTGAGCTTCATAACTTTTAACAACCCTTACTTTTAGCAAAACACTCTTGCTCGATCTCTGCCCAACACAAAATTCACATAACAGTAGCATCATGGAAAACACAGTGGGTTGTGGCTCACTTCTTTTTTTTTTTTGGAATGTAACAAAATAATGTTTTCAACTTCCCTTTCTTGCCTTATGAGATTCCTTTCTTTAAGAAAAACAGTCTTGCTCACTACCTGTTCATATGTTTCCCACAAAAAATTTACTTAAATGTTGCGGTATGGAAAACACAATGGGTTGTCCCTAACTTTGCAAAAATAGTAAGAAGACAATAGCTAGTATTATGCACAAAGTAAGAGGAAAATGTATTGAATCTAAGCTTCATAATTTTTAACAACCCTTACTTTCAACAAAACACTCTTGCTTGATCTCTGTCCAACACAAAATTCACATAACAGTAGCATCATGGAAAACACAGTGGGTTGTGGCTCACTTTTTTTTTTTCCAGAATGTAACAAAATAATGTTTTCAACTTCCCTTTCTTGTCTTATAGGAGCCAGCTAACTGCTAGTCAAAATTCACCTATATACATCGAAGAACGCATGAAAAACATACACATGAACATACATGGATACCTACTTTGAGCAAAACACTCTTTTTCAATATCTGCCCATATGATTCCAACACAAAATTCACATAACAGTAGCATCATGGAAAACACAGTGGGTTGTGGCTCACTTTTTTTTTTCCGAAATATAACAAAATAATGTTTTAAACTTCCCTTTCTTGTCTTATGATACCCCTTTCTTTAAGAAAAATAGTCTTGCTCACTACCTATTCATATGTTTCCAACAAAAAATTTACTTAAATGTTGCGGTATGGAAAACACAATGGGTTGTCCCTGACTTTGCAAAAATAGTAAGAAGATAGCAGCTAATGTTATGCATAGAGTAAGAGGAAAATGTATTGAATCTGAGCTTCATAATTTTTAACAACCCTTACTTTCAGCAAAACACTCTTGCTTGATCTCTGCCCAACACAAAATTCACATAACAGTAGCATCATGGAAAACACAGTGGGTTGTGGCTCACTTTTTTTTTTTTCTAGAATGTAACAAAATAATGTTTTCAACTTCCCTTTCTTGTCTTATGAGACCTTTTTCTTTAAGAAAAACAGTCCTGCTCACTACCTGTTCATATGTTTCCAACAAAAAATTTACTTAAATGTTGCAGTATGGAAAACACAATGGGTTGTCCCTGACTTTGCAAAAATAGTAAGAAGACAACAGCTAATGTTATGCACACAGTAAGAGGACAATGTATTGAATCTAAGCTTCATAATTTTTAACAACCCTTACTTTCAGCAAAACACTCTTGCTCAATCTCTGCCGAACACAAAATTCACATAACAGTAGCATCATGGAAAACGCAGTGGGTTGTGGCTCACTTCTTTCTTTTTTTCCAGAATGTAACAAAATAATGTTTTCAACTTCCCTTTCTTGTCTTATGGGAGCCAGCTAACTGCTAGTGAAAATTCACCTATGTACATCGAAGAATGCATGAAAAACATACACATTAACATACATGGATACCTACTTTGAGAAAAACACTCTTTTTCAATATTTGCCAATATGTTTCCAACACAAAATTCACATAAAAATAGCATCATGGAAAACACAGTGGGTTGTGGCTCATTTTTTTTTTTTTCTGGAATGTAACAAAATAATATTTTCAACTTCCCTTTCTTGTCTTATGAGACCCCTTTCTTTAAGAAAAACAATCTTGCTCACTACTTGTTCATATGTTTCCAACAAAAATTTACTTAAATGTTACGGTGTGGAAAACACAATGGGTTGTCCCTGACTTTGCAAAAACAGTAAGAAGATAGTAGCTAGTGTTATGCACAGAGTAAGAGAAAAATGTATTGAATTTGAGCTTCATATTTTTTAACAACCCTTACTTTCAGCAAAACACTCTTGCTCGATCTCTACCCAACACAAAATTCACATAACAGTAGCATCATGGAAAACATAGTGGTTTGTGCCTCACTTATTATTTTTTTCCGAACTGTAACAAAATTATTTTTTCATCTTCTCTTTCTTGTCTTATGAGACCCCTTACTTTAGCAAAAATAGTTACAAGACAATAGCTAGTGTTATGCAGATAGTAAGAGGACCATGTATTGAGTCTGAGCTTCATAATTTTTAAGAACCCTTACTTTCAGTAAAACACTCTTGTTCGATCTTTGCCCAACACATTATTCACATAACAGTAGCATCATGGAAAGCACAGTGGGTTGTGCCTCACTTATTTTCTTTTTTGGACTATAACAAAATAGTCTTTTCAACTTCAGTTTCTTGTTTTATGACACCCCTACTTTAAGAAAAATAGTAAAATGACAACAACTACTATTATGCACACAATAAGCAGACAATAAAAGTTGCAGATTTTGATATTCCATTTCAGCATTCCATTTCAATATCCTTATACATTTTGATGAGAAGATGCACAAGAAAAGTTGTAGAATGGAAAACACTGACTGTAAGAAAATAGTGTATTCAAGTTCACCGTCAAATTTTATAATAACAATACGCATTAGACAATGAAATGTAAAAATATTTCGCATCAATATTACACAATCTGAACAAAATTACAATGCACATTTAATACTGGTCACACTGAAGACTATCTCAACCATTTACGAACAGGTATAATCTTTGTGTTCTCAGCATCTGGAAGCATTTGTCACACTCTGATTGTCAAGGTAGAATTGACAGCATACAATGTTGCCACCCCGTAATTCTCATGTAGCAGCCTGAAGGAGGGCCTCACACGGTGGATCTCAAACCTGACAATGTGGCTGAATTTGAACACGGCCAGCAACCATTCCTCCACAAGACCTTTGTGATTACTAATTCAGATTCCCCCTTGACAAATCTCATAAACCTCATGCTCAGATGATCCGTAAGATTGTGCCTCTGTATGATAATTGTTGGTCTAATGCACACCTTCCATATGCATCCAACTAGGAAAAGGTCTTGAATTTCTTGGTAAACAGACATTGGCCAATCACATAAATTGACAATCTCTATTTGTAGATTGTAATATTGAACATCCATGCCCATATGCGCCCAAACTCCAAAGACGATGTTGAAGAAGTGAGCATAATTATCATATTGCAAATCTGTGCGGTTTGGACCTTTTCTATTAATTCTCGTTAACATATTTTCTCGAAACCTATACAGGAGGTTGAGTTCCTCGATTCGAGCAAGAATATTGCATGGCAGATACGGGTGGTAGTTCTTCAACCAACTAGCCACCCATGCTCGAGAACTATGAGACATCTTCTATAGGACTGCAGCAACAGGTTGTAAAATTCCTGAAATGAAAGACAAAACAACTATTTTAGACAGTAGACCTGCATTCTCTAATTAGAAGGACATTGTCAATGCAATGGAAATAGTGAAAAAATAAGCGAGCAAAGTGGACTTATTTAGATGATGTATGCACTAAAGAGATTCTACCTATTGTTTGAACTGAATGAGGTGACACATGCAGTATCTCCAAAGGGCATATGACAACGCACGATTCGAATAGTGGGAAGAACAATGCCTGAAAGGAAAGAGAACAAAAATTTCAGCACATACAACAACATTCTCTAATTGGAAACACACGAAACAGTTGGTAAAAAATATTGAAAGTGAAAGAAAACTTTTCATAACTAAGTAACTATGTATGGATGGTGTCTTTTCCAACATGGAAAATAATTTGAGCATTTTATTTCTTGCAATCACATGAGTTGAAGTAATGAATTGTACAAAATATATTTATGTTGCAAACACAAGATGCAAATAATCACAGTTGTAGGATGGAAAACACAGTGGGTTCTGCCGGACATTTTTATTTTCTGCAAGGTGTAACAAAAGAAGGTCTTGAAGTTCACCTTCTTGTCAGTCTTAATTAGTCGTGCTTGAAGAATTTTACAAGATTAATTATTTTGTTTGTAAAATAGGCCTATTTTGGGGTCCACGACAACGAAGAAGAGCTTGTTTGAACTAATTATTCCATAAGGTATTTTATGTTCCAGAAACCCATTTGTGCCAATTTTTACATACTAGAAATTGAGATGCTATTGTTTTGAAAAGAATGCTTGAAAATATGACTCTACCGCTGGAAATGCACTCAATTAGCTGAAATCTAGAAAGGAGCAAGTCTTAAATCATCATCTACTTTTAAAAATACAAAGGCTCAAGGCAACGCTGATCTACTAAACCCTTACTTTATGCACAAAAAAATCTCTATCAATTGAGGCTTTAATAGAATACTGTATTCAAAACCTTCCCATGCTCTACCACTGTATGAAACTTGTTTAGAAATGTCTGGCCATGCTTTAGGAACAAACTTTCAGCCCCTTTGAATGCACTTTCCTCAGTTACCAACTTGTATGCATCATTTTTCATTGGAAATCTTCTATATTTTATAAAGATCAGCAACCAAACATTGAATGGTTTGCTTCCCCTACATCATTCAACAAATACACTTCTTAAATTATATAACGTCATACCAAAAAATGGACTTATGTAAGCAAAGTTATTAAATTCGAACCATACCTTCCATTGGGTTTACACCCACAAAAGACAGTTGCCAACAAGGACTCCTTTCTCGAGCTTGGAATGCTGAAGTGAACAAAAAAATCCATAAACGAAATCATAAAGTTCATGGCGTGGTACAAGCACATACTGGAAAAAGGAATCTACAAAAACAGTCCCAATTACAATAAAGAAATTGAAATGGGTTTTCTCGTACTCACTCGTATTAGATGTTGTATCCTCTGCCACATCCATAGCAGTTGCACCTAAAGTCTAACATTGCATATTGACATTCAAATTCAAACTATTATTCACGGACAATGGAAAGGAGTCATCCAAAGGGGTTCAGTGATCTGACTGTTGTGTGGAATGCTTCGTACGCCGGGTTGGACGTCGACGACGATCCTTGGTTGCACTAAACCATGGACGCATGCAAATGGTACTACTTGCAGCTTGATCAAGATCCATAACGAATTCAAATGGAAATGCATTTGATTATCATAGGTCTTCTACAAACCTGTCCATGCATTTTGCATATGATTGCACCTATTGTAGAGATTGTGGCGGTGTATGCATCACTTTCTTCAAGAGCTCGTTAGTGTCATTCCAAAGAGACATTGTCACCACATGTTCATCATATACATGAGTCATAGAAGGAGCTTGCACAGGGGTCAGAACATTAGGGTTGTTTTCTTCTATGGCCCCCTCTAACAATGTCTCGTTGAAATCTATGTTTGAATCAATTGGTTGACCTCCCCCATCTAAATGAGGACCCAAAAGAAATTTGTATTAGGCTGTAGAAAATAAAAAACACAATTGACACCAATAAAGTAACGCAATTTGAATTGAAATTCACTTACCATGGACCACCCCTTCAGCGGCAGATGATCTTTTAATCAAGTGAGCAACCTTCATGACATGTTTGCAAGTGTTCCCCTCCAAACGCCAAGGGCAATCACAAACAAAAAGGTGCTCCCCAAATTTTCGAACAAGGTAGTTCATTGACCTACTTTGACTTTTCACCCAGTAGCATCCAGGATCTATTTCATCGGGAATACAGTCATCGTCTGAAATTGCCTTGGCCCACTCCACACTAGATCACATATTTAAATAATTTTTGTTTGTCAAAAAACCATAATGCTGCAACTTTTCCTTTTTCCTATAGAATGGTTCCATTTTATACACAAGTGTGTAATACAAATAGTCCATTCTCCTATTGCATTTTTTTAAATGATCACACAAGTACCGAGTATTTAGTACGCAACGGTATGACTCAATGGCTACATTTGTATCCTAGTTAGCATGTGGGAATAGTCTACAATTTTTTTCCCACATGGCTACGAACAAAAACATCCAATAGTCAAGTAATCCACAATGTATTAGACGTGACATCAAAGAATTTGAATGGTGTGAATCATGCGAGGTGACAAAAATTTTCAACTAACCAATTCGACCTTCTCCTTCGCACCAAGTCTTCTTGAAGTACTCTAAGAATCGGGCCTGATCATTGAACTCCTCAAAGAAAGAGTTCAATAGCAAAGTGATGCAATCTTTGGTGTTAACGATTGCCATCATGATCATTGCAAGATTACGGAAGACATCCATTGCCCTATCCTTGGCTGCATACTTGTATACATTCTTTAGCCAAGCCCTTTTGACATGCCAAAGGCATAGAAGCACACGGCATTGAAAGACAGCCCTAATAGACAATACCAATGATATTATTTACCGCTCGACTGCATGAGAAAGTGGCATTGAAAATGAATAGAAAATGAGAAAGGGATGCACATAGTGTATGGCTTGGATCTATGCACTTGCATCATCGGTCAAAAATGAATTGATTCTCCAATCGGACCTGGCTCTTCTTCCACGTTCAAGCAATACGCGTAGCCATGCAAAGATGTCCTCAATCTTGTTTCATGAGGATACTACCCACGCAACCGGCACACCACTCTGTTGCTCGTCAAAAATGAGGAGAGTATACAATGGATATTGTAGAGAGAACAACTCGGTGTGAGCATTGTGAAGTTTACAGCTAGTAAGATCATTGAAAACATGATGAACTATTTGTCAATGTTTGTAAGGCCTCACCTCATATTTGTTAGTTGCAAACGTGGAATCCATCGAGATGACTGAATTGTGCGAGCAGCTAACCATCCTATCCAACATCCATGGAGTTTGAACCCCGATAAAAAAAGGCGTATTGTTCCCATCGGGTCGTTGAAAGTAGAATAACTTTTCAAAGTCTTCTCCACTCCATAGTAGGATACTTGTGGAATCAACTTTTTGTTTTTGTGCGTGAGTACAACACACCTTTCACCACACATTCATTACATCCTTTCTTGTAAGGAATTGATCCCTCTTGGACATCATGCCACATAACAGAGGATTGCTGACGTGTCTATCCATTATTGCATTGACACTGACATCCATGAGAAAAAGGCTTTCAATATAGCTTTTGCACTCCATGGATAGATTAGCGGAAAACATAGAATGCTTCTCTCCACTTGTGTCATGAATGCCATGGAAACATTCACCGTTTTTATCTACGTGGAACATTTCTTTGTAGATAATATAGGCAACATCGGGTTTGCCTTCCATAACCTTTACCATGAAGTGGTATTGACAACCTCTCTCTTGTATAAACGTCTTATGTGGTTTCTTCTCTGGTGGAGGCTGATTTCTATTGTCTTTAGGACCGTATTGACACTAGTAGCTGCAAGAAAGGCATCATCTCATCATGTTCAACCAAGAGAGTAAAATATCATTCGGCCATAGAAACGAATGTCGATATATACAAACCTCTTATACAAAATTGCTTTTCTATAATTTTTCTCGTAGATGACACAGGAGGTGGTAGGTTCTCTTATTTTCTTGTCCAAAATTTTTGTTTCTACACCTTCAATGTATGTTTCACCATGAATGAACTAATCAAGTCTTGTAAGAGGAATTGCTGCAACAAGGTCAGGGACCTTATCCTTGTTGACGGATATAGTAGCCCATTCCAAATCGGAAGACAAAAAAGGAGAGCCTCCATTTTGTACATATTGCACCTCCAATTCATCTAGTTTCTTCCATTTCAAACCTCTCCCCGTTCTAGGAAATCACAACATTGGACGAATACTTAAAATTAGTGTGGATTGTGTGAAGAAGAAGGAAAAAATAATTCATTAAACAAAGATAAAATGTGCTTGCATTGCTCTCACCCACATAAAACCAATAGGACGTTCCGGCTTCAACCGAGGAAAATTAAAGGTAGTAGATTCAATTGAGCTATGCATAAAATATAACACAAACGCATGTTGGAAATTGGACAGTCCAACAACCCAAACACTATGTTTTCCAAATAACAATTTTTTTCTGCACTTTTCTTTCAATCATGCAAAATTCAAACACAACAATGGAATGTGTGGTTTGGAAGACATTCATATTGTCCTATAACATTCCATGCTGAAAAACCGTAGGTGTTAAGAAGCAAGCAACCACCATTATACAACCCCCTACATTTAAACAAGGAGATTCAAATAACTGGAACCAAGCACCATATTTTCCATTCAAAATTATTTTGTGGAGTTTTCTTATCAATCGACTGAAATTTATACACAACAATGGAATGTGTGATTTGGAAGATAGTCATACTGTATTGTAACATTCCATATTGAGTCAAGGAAAAATAAAAACAACAAACTAGTTTGACAAGATGATTTCTTTTAGAATTCACAAATTCAGCAAATATAAAATCAACACTATTCAACTCAGCAAATATCATATTGAAAAACGATCGCAGAAGCACAAAGACATTTGTGATCAAGAAAATATTAAAAAACTAAAGGATTCAATCTTATTTCCTTTTTTCTCAATACAAAATATGGGTTCAAAGGCTCCATGGTTGCGTAACAAAATTGTCTGAAAATAGAAAATGCCCTTCTCCCCGCTTTTCGTCTCTTTAATTCATTATTCAATGAACACTGTTTCCATTACACCCTACGAATTCGGTCACTATTCATAATTATAAAATTTTCATGCATGTAAACTAAAGATTCAGTTTCTGTTGATAGAAACCAAGTTTGCTAAACAACCGGAGGAGCCGGACCCCATAAAATCTCTGTAAGAATTTCATTAAGCAAATTATTAAATTCGGCTCGCTCTTCCTCTCTATCTAAGATAGAGATCACCCTCGAATATTCAGCGTAGCTGGACTTTTCCTTCCATGCAAGCGAACGTAGCTCAGAAACAATGTCGAGTTGTTCCTCCTTGAGGCACATTAAATTAGGCTGAATGAATGGTATTGGCTCATTTTCCCATTCAGCAACTTCACCAGGAAACACCATGTCGAAGAAAAACCTGGGATCAAAATTCTGCCACCTTAAGAAAAACGTGGGTGTTAAGAAGTAAGAACCTGACCATAACAAAACCCTTTACATTTCAAATGGATGATTAAAATAACCAAAACCCAGCACTGCGTTTCCCATTCATAATTATTTTTTGCAGTTTCCTTTTTCAATGGTGCGAAATTGAAACACAACAATGGAATGTGTGATTTTGAAGACATTCCAACAACCAAAATACTCCACATTTTGTTTCCAAATTTCAAAAATAAAGAACTTGTAAAACCCTCTACATTAAAACAAGGAGATTCAAACAAATGAAACCCAACACCATGTTTCCCATTGAGAATAATTTTGGACAATTTTTTTTATTGAAACCCAGCACTGCGTTTCCCATTCATAATTATTTTTTGCAGTTTCTTTTTTCAATGGTGCAAAATTCAAACACAACAATAGAATGTGTGACTTTGAAGACATTCGAGCAACCGAAATACTCCACATTCTGTTTCCCAAATTTCAAAAACAAAGAACTTGTAAAACCCTTTACATTAAAACAAGGAGATTCAAAAAAATGAAACCCAGCACTGTGTTTCCCATTGAGAATAATTTTGTACAATTTTTTTATTGAAACCCAGCACTGCATTTCCCATTCAAAATTATTTTTTAGAGTTTCTTTTTTCAGTGGTGCAAAATTGAAATGCAACAATGGAATGTGTGATTTTGAAGACATTCGAGCAACTAAAATACTCCACATTCTGTTTCCCAAATTTCAAAAACAAAGAACTTGCAAAACCCTCTACATTAAAATAAGGAGATTCAAAAAAATGAAACCAAGCACTGTGTTTCCCATCGAGAATAATTTTGTATAGCTTTTTTATTGAAACCCAGCACTGTGTTTCCCATTCAGAATTATTTTTGTAGTTTCTGTTTTCAATGGTGCGAAATTTAAACACAACAATGGAATGTGTGATTTTGAAGACATTCGAGCAACTGAAATACTCCGCATTTTGTTTCCCAAATTTCAAACACAAAGAACTTGTAAAACCTTCTAAATTAAAACAAGGAGATTCAAAAAAATGAAACCCACCACTGTGTTTCCCATTGGAATAATTTTGTACAATTTTTTTATTGAACCCAACACTGTGTTTCCCATTCAGAATTATTTTTGCAGTTTCTTTTTTCAATGGTGTGAAATTTAAACACAACAATGGAATGTGTGATTTTGAAGACATTCGAGCAACTAAAATACTCCACAATTTCAAAAACAAAGAACTTTAAAACATTAAAACAAGGAGAATTCATTGAGAATAATTGACAGTTTTTTTATTGAAACCCATCCCATTCAAAATTTTTTGCGTTTCTTTTCAATGGTGCAAAATTTTAACACAACAATGAATGTGTGATTTTGAAGACATTTTAAACAACAAAATACTCCACATTTTGTTTCCCAAATTTCAAAAACAAAGAACTGTAAAACCCTCTACATTAAAACAAGGAGATTCAAAAAAATGAAACCCCACTGTGTTTCCCATTGAGAATAATTTTGTACATTTTTTTATTGAAACCCAGCACTGCATTTCCCATTCAAAATTATTTTTTGAGTTTCTTTTTTCAATGGTGCGAAATTGAAACACAACAATGGAATGTGTGATTTTGAAGACATTCGAGCAACTGAAATACTCCACATTTTGTTTCCCAAATTTCAAAAACAAAGAACTTGTAAAACCCTCTACATTAAAACAAGGAGATTCAAAAAAATGAAACCAAGCACTGTGTTTCCCATCGAGAATAATTTTGTATAGCTTTTTTATTGAACCCAGCACTACGTTTCCCATTCAGAATTATTTTTGTAGTTTCTGTTTTCAATGGTGCGAAATTTAAACACAACAATGGAATGTGTGATTTTGAAGACATTCGAGCAACTGAAATACTCCGCATTTTGTTTCCCAAATTTCAAACACAAAGAACTTGTAAAACCTTCTAAATTAAAACAAGGAGATTCAAAAAAATGAAACCCACCACTGTGTTTCCCATTGGAAATAATTTTGTACAATTTTTTTATTGAGACCCAACACTGTGTTTCCCATTCAGAATTATTTTTGCAGTTTCTTTTTTCAATGGTGTGAAATTTAAACACAACAATGGAATGTGTGATTTTGAAGACATTCAAACAACTAAAATACTCTGCATTCTATTTCCCAAATTTTAAACACAAAGAACTTGTAAAACCCTCTACATTAAAACAAGGAGATTCAAAAAAATGAAACCCAGCACTGTGTTTCCCATTGAGAATAATTTTGTACAGTTTTTTTATTGAAACCCAGCACTGCATTTCCCATTCAGAATTATTTTTTGTAGTTTCTTTTTTCAATGATGTGAAATTTAAACACAACAATGGAATGTGTGATTTTGAAGACATTCAAGCAACTGAAATACTCCACATTCTATTTCCCAAATTTCAAACACAAAGAACTTGTAAAACCATTTGCATTAAAACAAGGAGATTCAAAAAAATGAAATTGAGCACTGTGTTTCCCATTGAGAATAATTTTGTACAATTTTTTTATTGAAACCCAGCACTGCATTTCCCATTCATAATTATTTTTTGCAGTTTTTTTTTTCAATGGTGCGAAATTGAAACACAACAATGGAATGTGTGATTTTGAAGAGATTCGAGCAACTGAAATACTCCACATTTTGTTTCCCAGATTTTAAAAACAAAGAACTTGTAAAACCCTCTACATTAAAACAATGAGATTCAAAAAAATGAAACCTAGCACTGTGTTTCCCATTGAGAATAATTTTGGACAGTTTTTTTTATTGAAACCCACCACTACGTTTCCCATTCAAAATTATTTTTTGCAGTTTCTTTTTTCAATGGTATGAAATTCAAACATAACAATGGAATGTGATATTTTCAAGACATTCGAGCAACTGAAATACTCCACATTCTGTTTCCCAAATTTCAAAAACAAAGAACTTGTAAAACCCTCTACATTAAAATAAGGAGATTCAAAAAAATGAAACCCAGCACTGTGTTTCCGATTGAGAATAATTTTGTATACTTTTTTTATTGAAACCCAGCACTGCGTTTCCCATTCAGAATTATTTTTTGCAGTTTCTTTTTTGAATGGTGAGAAATTGAAACACAACAATGGAATGTGTGATTTTGAAGACATTCGAACAACTGAAATACTCCACATTTTGTTTCCCAAATTTCAAACACAAAGAACTTGTAAAACCCTCTGCTTGCAACAAAATTACCCCTCACCTCGATTTAGTGTGTATTCTCCTCCAAATCCTCCATGTGCACTCCACACTTCAGCTAATTTGGTCGGTATTCTCCTTGAATTCATGCATGTGCTCCCAAACCTTCAACTTTCCTTTTCAACGTGCAGACAGGAAATAGGAAACAAATAGTATTTTTGCCTTGCTTTATGCAAATAGAAAAGGCCCACATCATTCCCTTCCACTTTTCCCGTACCACACAAGAAACTTGTCGATGAAGCTAACCCACTCACTTTTTGTACCCGACAATGGGCGGGAAAATGCACCTGATGGCGCCGTTAACTCTTGTTTGACCGTAGATCGGATGTTTCGTCCCCTCCGCCGATTTTAGGCATCTGGCGGGCCCCGCACTATGACGGTCTCGTCATGTTATGTATATATCCATGTATGTTCATGTGTATGTTTTTCATGCATTTTTCTATGTACATAGGTGAATTTTTTCTAGCAGTTAGCCGGCTCTGTTGCCCCGCACAACCTTTCATTTGAATATTTTAATGGTGTGAGCTAGCGAGTAATCAGTAGAATGTAGACCGTGCGACCATACCAATCATTACTTAAGGGATTTTAGATGCATGTGCAGTAAAATGGAACTTAAGAAGGGGACTTTACTAGGTCATTAGGGATTTAAACTTAAGTTGTTTCAAACCTAGGGCTAAGATATAGCATGGAGGTTTTTTATATTTTTGGCCCACATAACATTATATATATGTAAATATTTCAAGAGGGATGATGACTGGCTTAACAGGGTAATGGGGATCAGTTTATGAAAAAATTCAATGAAATAAGAAGTGACTTAAATGGCCGTGAATAGGAAAAATCAGGTCAATGTCCCAATACAAACAAAATTAAAGGGTTTAAAGAGGGTTTTAACCCTATGGTGAACCCAAAAAAATAAAAATGAAAACCCTAGCAAGATTAAATGATCATTAGACTCAAGATTTGAAAAGTAACATGAAACCATGAAAATTTTGAAGGGGTGCCATCAAGTGTTATGGATGACTATTGTACTTATTTAAGATAGATGTGAGATGTTAGTAAATATAGATTTCTACCACATTTTCTTTCTTCTATCATTGTACCCTCGAGGGTATAAATTGACTATATAAGGGATACCAGGGTATATATCTGCAGACTATAATTTTCCATTTCCTCTTGCTAATATTGGTTCCATTGTTGGGACCCTATGGTGGATAGTAAAAAAATACAAAGGAATAGAAAATTAGCAACATAATAAGAGATAACAATAGAAAAAGAAAAAAATTCTATAGATATCACTCTTAGGTACTACCTCTATGAGATGTGGGTAGGCACTTAAGTGGTGATAAATTAAAATGGGGGATGAATCTGAAAAGATTCTTAAAAAGATGTAATTTTTGAAGATTCTAAACTACCCATGGGATGTATAAGAATTAATGAATGTCCAAACCAAATAAACCCATGAAAAAAGGAGATAACAAACAAAAAGTGGAGGTTACTGAAAGGATTAAGTTAGCAATGGAGATGGAAATGATAGAAAGAAGTTTGAAACAAACTTAGGATTGATAGGAAAGATAACATAAGAGAATATAATAAGTAGAATAGAGGAAAATAGAACAAGTTTTAGAGGTAGCAGAATAAAATATAAACAAAAAGGATGAGCACACCATTGAGGATGTTGTCAAAGAGGAAGAGAGTGTCACTGAGGGTGTTGTTGAGTACACCATTATGGGTGTAGTTGGAGAGATTAGAAAGATACCACAACTAAGCCCCGGTATGGAGAAAATAAATCAAATTATACAAAAAAAAATAGAAGGATAAATTGAAGACTATGGAAACACTAGAAAGGATTTAGAACAAGTAGTAAGAATTATGACACCACCTCTAACTAGAACACCAACTACTTATCTGAACTAGATAAACATATTGAAAACTTGGATTACTAAGAGGGTGGGTGAACCAATATTCTCTCAAACCACTTAAACATGTATTCAATACATTTCATTCAACTTGCAGAAATTGAAAGAGACAATTAAAGCATGCATCACATTAAATAACACAAGAACACTAGATTTTCATGGAAAAACCATAGTGAGGATTAGCTCAAGATATATTATAACCAGTTACAAGATATTATAGAAAGGCTCATTGCTAAGTGGACTCACTATTTGGAGAACTCACTAACTAGAGAATAAGAGAGAAAGAAGAAAAGGTGTCTCACTACCAATATTTGAACTGATACAATGCATCTATAATATGCTGGAGATAGTTACACTAAATCTCAATAAAATGACTTAACAAACTTCATGTTTCTCAACACATACACCCACTCTTCTCTTCTTCACATCACATTTGCATATTGTTCTTAGGAATTCACATCAAAAAAATTCAACCCCACACTTATCTTCTTTACAAAACTGAAATGAACTTATATTTATATGCATTACATCCACAAACACCTACAACATTAACTAGGTTGGCCTAATTAGATGAAACATGTAATACATCAACTTGTTAGCTCAAGATCCAACCATACATGCCTCACGGCATAAACAAAAAATTGTAACACATAAAAATAGGTTATCAAGGACCTATAATAGCTCCCATAAGTCTGATGAAAACTTCCTTTAACTCCACATGACCACAAACCCTTTTAGGTCGACATCATTGGTGAAGCAACAATAAGATAACCAACCTTTCATGCATTACCTAACATGTGGACCTCCAAAACACTTTCCACTTGAACCACTAATACTTTTGACACCTATAATCACTCCCACAAAACAAAATAACCAAATATTCTTCCATGATGGAATTTGAAGCATCTCAATCATGTACTCTGCATTAGTAACACTATCACTGTCAAGTCTGATACTATATCATCATTATCTTTGATACCATAGTACATACAGACATGCAACTTTGGATTTGGATTCCTCTTATATACTCAATAATTACCTTAGAAATGCATAACCTAATTTTACATGGTAGAGCAATGTGAACCTCAAAACCAGTTCACTATACACTAAAAATTGTACTTTGGGACTTAAAGAAATATCTAACACATTTGTTATGTTTTGTATAAAAAATATTGCACTTGTATAATGGATTTCCATCATGATAATCACTCACACTCATCAAAAAATAGTACATCAATGTTGACATCAATGGAAACACCATATATGCTCATGCTCGTGCTCATGTTGCCAACAGTCTCATCAATGACAAGAAAACTTCCAAAAATCTCCCCCTTTATCATTGATGGAAACATGCCCAAAAATCTTCTCTAGATATTCTCCAAAATACTCTCCAACCAACTATTTTCTCAACTACTCTCCTCCTTTGACATCAATGGAAAAGGGCACACTGTTCAAGCATACATACTTACTCCCCCTAACTGATATATGTATACACATGAGAGTAAATCCCCCTAAAAATATTATCCATCAAAAATGACCAAAAATTACATTGCTATACTATCCACTATTTTTTGAATATATACAATGAAAATTGAAATTGCATAAACATAATAGAAATGTACACAATCAACTAGAAGAAGGAAAAAATATTTTGTATGACACCTTCATTTTTGCATGGTGTGCCTCCTAATCCTTTTTGTCATCTTCCCAATCCTTCTTGACAAAGCCAAGCATGTGGCACTGAGTCTCAAACCACTTGAGGAGTTCTTCACCTTCATTTAGAGTGCTAGGTAATATATTTAACCTTACTGCCTTCTCTACATTAGCTAGAGCATTGGTTAGGGATGTAAATCTAGTAATTACTATGTCTTTGAGCTAACTAAACTGTATTATAACCTTTTCCTTTTGTTCCTATAGTTGAAAGAACTATTCATGTAGATTCTCTATCACTGACCTTGTAGTTCCATCTACATCATTAGCTGAATCATATGCTCTTGATGCCTTATCAATCTAAGACTCAATGGATTCCATCTCATCCTTTATGTTTTTTATGGAGTTAGGCCATTTCAAAAAAAAAAAATCTTTGCTTCCTCAACATAATTTTGAATATCCTTAAGGTTGTTCTGCAACTTACCATATGAAGTAGCACACTTTTCGGAAAAAATTTCCAACCTTTTTTCATTTACCTTCTTATTTAAATCCTTTTCCAGTTTCTCCTCTAAACTAATAGAATATTCCTTGAATGTGTCAAGGAGTAACCTCAGTTATTACACATCTAATAAACAATTGAAAAAATTTGCACCAGGGAAGCTTTATTATAGCACTTTCACTGCCTCATCAATCATCTCATCACTCTTTTGGTGAGTCAAGAGAATATCATTTCTTGTGAAGGCATGAAAAGCATCACCAAGCTATAGTTTGTGCAAGGGGGATATCTTATTCATGCCAACCAGGCCTTGCTGTATTGGGATCTATAGAAACTATTATGATACTACTTGTTGGAATTGGAGTTTCATTTCTAATAATATTTTCAAAGAATCTTCAGAGGATTTGGAGGGCTCACCAACTATCTTCACACTTTCTTCATCCTTTTCACCAATACATTTTTCAACTTTTCCATCACCCTCCTTATCTACACTTCCATACTCATCCTCAATCTTCTTCTCTTCTTCAACTTCTTTCACATTATCATTTTCCTTGTCACCAATTTTGGATTCTTCCTTAGCATTCTTTTCTTGTTTATCAAACTCTTTATCATTCGGGAGAGGAAAGTCTTCAGTGTTTTGTGCCTCTATATTCTCCAAGTTTTCTTGTATGACTTCTTCTTATTTCTCTATAGTTTTCTTTGTGTCTGGAGGAGGTGTGTTATGCTTTATTTATGCTTCCTGCTTCTACATTTCAACATCCTTTTCTTCTTCAAAAATATTTTCTTCTATTAGAGGTGTATCATCAATAACATATTCTTGCACATTTTCTCATTCAGCTACATGCTCATGTTGAGCATCTTCTGGTTCATTCAATTTAGGGATAAACACATCATCATGTAATTTTTCTTCGCTATTTGGATACATTCCTAGTTTGATTTCCAGATTGGCAACCTTTTCAATTGTCTCATTTCTTATTTTTTCTATATCTATTTTGTCCCTATTCATCGGGGTACTAACACTCTGCTTAATTCTAAATTATTTGTTATATAATTGAGATAATTTAGCTTTGTCCTCCTTTTTGAGAGAAGAATCAACCTTCTGCAAAGTGAATTCCCTTAACTTGGCATCTTCATTTGTAGCCTCTTTCCTTCTTGCATATAATTCATTTTTCAAATCCTTAGGTAATTGATTCTCTATATCCTTCATGCTAACATCAAAAGAAAAAATATAACTGACAATGATTTCTTCAATGTTGGATTTATCCATGTCATCTATGGTAGGATATAGTACAATAGTCTCTTCTAGGTTCCCATATTCTAAAATATAGCTCACCAATGCTTCAAGTTTCATAGAACTCTATTTTTGAACTGGAGGAGTCTTCTTCTTTCCTTTCCCTTTGGGTGATTTTCCTTATTTTTCAAACTTCTTCTCCCTCATATGAATCATGAAAGCTTGCTTCTCCTTCTCCACTTCTACCTCATTTTCAGTATCCACAATATCATTTTTTTCTTTCTTTACACTTGTCTCTACTTTAGAGGCATTGGTTTTTCTCTTCTAGACCAACTATGGTCCTTCTTATTCTTATTCTTACTTATCATCAAAATTTACACTCACATACTATTCTCTTCTTGCCTTATCTTTTCTTCTCCTTTGTAGAGAACTTTGTTGTTTTGCAGGGGCACTAGAAGATTTATTTTTTTCAAACCAACTATAGGTTTAGTCCCATAGGACTTAGTGGCATTTAGAGAGGGGGTTGAGGTCCTACCTAACCTTCTAGCACTGGATGCACCTTCTAGAGGACTGGATATTCCTTTGGATTATACCACAAGGCCCTTTGGTAGTCCCATCATCTCCACTACTTGTGCCTTCATCTTCTCTACATTCTTCTTGATTTCTTTTGATTTTTTCTCCACGTATACTTCAATGTATTTTTCCTCATAAGTGACATATACTTCTTGTGAAGTGTCTCTAGACATACTCAACATGTGATCAACAAGACCGATAATCACACTCTCTTCTATCTCACATCCCATTTCAAGTACCCATACTATCCTCGATTTTAAAACTTCCACCATACAACAATATTTTCTTACCATGAAGATAATATCATTCTTATACTTCTCAACCATGCTCTTAGGTATCACTTCTCTTGCCTAAATCCGGGAATGAAATGATTTGAATAACTCCCACATGGCTTCATCTTTAGATGTTAAATCCATATATTTCAACATATGATCTTTGATTTGTCTATGTCTAACCATACTACATTCCTTACACCGAGAAACTCTCTAAGGAAGTAAAATAATAGATATATGATCAAGGTGCCATACCAAAAAGGGTACCAAGAATCCTTCTAGTTTTATGTAGATTCTCCAATAGTTGTTTCCTTAACAACTCACACATGTCAAAATCTGCACCTTTCTTTGAACTATTTCATATGTGGTATTAATTGTAGTAGAAGAATAAGGATTTTCTCTTTTTCGGAACAATTTTTTATATACAATTATCATGGATGTATATTTCACAGTCAGTTCTTCAATCTTGTTAACTGTTAGGGATCTTGTATTAAATTTTACACCCATTAATTTCATCACTAATTCATTTTCACAAATTTAAGGGCCATAATTAGTCCTTCAGAGCATAACCCTATCACAACCCTAATGGATTCTTTAATGTTCATGTGTGGCAAGTCGAATCAGATGAATTTTTTATGGATCATGCTCAACATATAGCTAGCTCATTCATCAGCGTAACCAAAAATAGGAAAGTAGTTCCACACATCTAATTTCTTCTCTATTAAACTTCCATCCTCAGGTTTCAACTCCGAATCTTCATCGACAAGCTCATGTACACACACTTCTCCCAACTTTACATTATTTCATTCTTTAAATTTTGCATGAATATACATCCTTATATCCTTAGTATGTATAACCCCAAAAGTGCAAAAATGCACCTTCTAGATCTGTCACTTTTGATTTATCAAGGTGCTTCTTAAATTTGACATGAGGTTAGTTTACAACCTTTACTACTTGTAGGTATACATTTTTCAATATAATTTAAATGATTACGAAACTTAGGGAAAAGTGAAAAACTATAAACACCTTTAGATCTCTCTCGGTTAGGGTTTCATGTACAAATTATGAATCGCTTCAACTCACCTCTTCTGTACTCTTCACTCTTCAAATGATCAATAGAAAATGAACTTTTCATAAGTGAAATCACTTATAAACACCTTTTGAATGACATAAAATATATTAATTGCATTTATTTGAAGTTAGGTCAAAATTTGATGAACCCTAACTATAATGACATAGTCACCTTCAAACTCTCCACAAATCTTCATAACAAAATATTTTCCACTGGTGATTTCACCAATAGGCCAAGCATGTCAACCTATACCTTGTATCAATATGTTGAAGGAATCAACACCATATATTTGGCAGAGGCTTAATTATTGTCTGTTAAAACTCCCTTAAGCCAAAGCTCTTTATTTATTTTTTGAAGGAAACATCTACACCAGTAGTTTGCATAGACTCATTCTTAACCTCATTCTCCTCTTTCTTTTTCTGGATCTTATTTATCTCTTTCTTCATCTCTAAAGGATCAGACTTATTCAATGGATCATTATTCTTTACCAAATCAACCTTCACATTCTTTCTTTTGCAAAATTTAGCTATATGTCCAAGTTTATTGCATTTGTGACATATGATAGCATTTTGAACAAGTTTACTTCCACGAACTCCAGATTTGCATACATTAGCCTTATGACCAAATCCATTGCATGTATAATAATAGCCATTGAAATATTGAAACCTCATGCCATTATTGTAACCATTCATTATCTATTTTTTTCATTCACTAGCCTTATGAACAAATATGTTGCATGTATAGAATTGACCAGGAAATGATTGAACATGTTGATTTATTTTGCTTCTATATCTATAGCCTTATGTCCAAAATTATTATAGAAATAGTAATAACCATTAAAAAATGGGTAGCTTTATGTATTTTATTATCTGATAGGTGATCTTTTGAATTCTTTCCTTTAATTTCAAACATGCTTAGCATTGCTCTATTATCTCCAATCTTCTTTTGTCCGTTGTTCTTCTTTTTAGTACTTGGTGTTCGATATACTTTTCAAATTTCTCCTTTTTCAAACCCTAATCCTCCTTTGTCTTTAGAAGCCTTGCGGTTCACAAGCATATCATCAAGCATTGTAGAGCTCTTCTTGATTCTTTTCTTTCTCTAGATCTGATCTCAAAGTCATAACCTCTTCAAGTCTTGAACATTCTATAGATTTTATTTTCAATTTGTCATTCATGCATCCTTCAACTCTTTTTCCTTCTTCAACTTGCACTTTCAGACTAGTGATTGTCTCATTTGATTGCTTCAACTACTCATTAACTTCATTGTGTCTTTCTCTAAACTTCTTGATTTGCTCCCTCAACTTTCTAATGCATTCATATGCTTCCTTGAAATTTTCTTTCAGATCTCTATTCTCACTATTAGTTCTTTTTATATCTTCAAGGTCTAATCTAAGTTCTCCATTCATATCAACCATGCAATCTTCTTTAGTGAATCCTACCATAGAAATTTATTTCAGAGTAGTAGGATATCTCCTAGTACCATGTGTTCAATCTCCAAGATCTTCCTCAAGCGGTTAAGCTACTTTCAAGGAACAAAGCTCTGATACCGATTGTTGAACACCGAAAATACTAAGAGGAGGGGTTGAATCAGTATTCTCTAAAACCATGTAAACATGTATTCAATACATTTCATTCAATAATAGAAAAGGAAAGAGATAATTAAAGAATACATCACATCACATAACACAAGAACACTAGATTTATGTGGAAAACCCAAGAAGGGAGAAACCATGGTGAGAATTAGCTCACAATATATTATAATTGGTTACAAGATATTAAAAAAGGACTCAGTGCCATGTGGACTCGCTATTTGGAGAACTCACTATACAGAGAATAAGAGAGAGAAAAAAGGGTGGCTCACTACCAAGATTTGAACTGATAGAATTCATCTACAATAGGTTGGAGACAGTTCCACTAAAGCTCAATAAACTAACTTAGCACACTTCATGTTTTTCAACACTTACACCCATCTTCTCTTCTTCACATCACATTCACATACTCTACTTAGGAATTCCCATCACTCTTTTTTAATAGCACACTCATATTCTTGACAACACCAAAATGAACTTAAATTTATATGCATTACATCCACAAACACCTACAACATCAATTAGGTCGACCTAATTATATGAAACATGTAATACATCAACCTATCGGCTCAAGATCCAAACATACATGCCTCACGACATAAGACAAAACTTGTAACACATCAAAATGTGTTGGGAGGGACCTATAATAACTTCCATAAGTTTGATCAAAACTTCCTTTAACTCCACACGACCACAAACCATTTTGGGTTGGCACTGCTAGTGAAGGAACAATAAGATAACCAATTGTTCATGCATTACTTGAAATGTGTACCTCCAAAACACTTGCCACTTGGACCACTCATACTTCTGACACCTATAAGCACTCCAAAAAACTACATAACCAAATATTCATCCATGGTGGAATGTGAAGCATTCCAATCATGTACTTTGCATCAATAATACTATCACTATTAAGGCTAGTACTCTATCACCATTATCTTCGATACCAAAGGATATAAAGACATGAAACTTTGGATTTGGATTCCTCCTATATACTCAAAAATTACCTTAGAACTACATAACTTGATTTTGCATTGCATAGCAATGCAGACTTCAAAATCAGTTCACTGTACACTAAAAACTATACTCTAGGACTTAGACAAATATCCAACACATTTGTTCTACTCCATATCAAAATATTGCACTACTATAATGGATTTCCATCACCACAATCACTCACGCTCATCAAACAATAGTACATCAATGAAAACACTATATATGCTAATGCTCATGTTGCTAATAGTCTCATCAATGACAAGAAAAATTCCAAAAAAATATTCAATTAAGCATAAATTAAGAGTGCTTACTGGTAGGAACTTGATAAAAAAATATTTAGAATATAACATTTGATGCCTATTACTTGGATGAGTTAGTAACTTGAATTATTTTGAAAATAAGAGGAGAAGATATGGTAGAAAATAAAGAAGATGTTATGAGTTTAACAACTTCTAATTAAGTGAAACCATCAACTAATTAAATGACAATTACTAACAAATGAACATCTCTAAGGATGAAAAGATAGTTTAGACAGTTACAACCCTCAAACCAAGAGTTGCCCTTAATACCATTAAAATTGAGAATAATTTCAATAGAAGAATTAGAAAACACCTCAAGTGAGCAAGATATAGGAGAACAAAAGGAAGAGAAGAATAATATAGGCGATCTAGGGACATATCATTTTTACATTGAATATATAGTCAATGAATATGAAGATGAAATAAACATGAATCCTCCTAGAAAGTTACATATTTTTAGAAAAGATACAAATAAAGCAAAAAAACATGTCTTTGTCTTATAATCTATGTGGCAAAGGCAAAACATAACAAGAGGCAATACAAACCTATTTAATTTTATTGAATCAATCCACATGGAAACCCTTAAATGATACCAGAAAACCTACCTTGACAATAATAAAGAGTGGGAGATAGTGAAACAAGAATTCTTAGCCAGCTTTGATACTCTAAAACTACCTATAGAAGGATTCATAAAACTACAAGCACTTACATAGAATGAAGATGAAGCAATAAAATAATTTGATGAGAGATTTAAGGAAATTACTAGAAGGATAAAAAACCATTGACCGGAAAAAATAAAATTGAATGGTTCATCTCTAAGGTAATACCAAAATTTAAAATAGCCATAGATGGGAGACACTTCAATACCTACCTAGAAATTATTACCTTAATATTCCACATTGAAAACCAATCCTGGTGGAAACAAGAAAGAGAAAAGGAAAATAAATAAATGGAGAAACTCAAACTAGGAATAGAAAAAATAAGACTCTGCTAGGACCTTATAGAAAAACAAGAAATATTTGCACCAAGACCTAATATCTAGTGTAATTACTATGGAAGAGGACACATAAAAAATGAATTCTTGAACAATTAATGAAAAGAAAGCTAACACACTCAGAGTAGATTTACAAGAGCTACCCTAAAAGATAAACTTAGTCTACTATTGTACTTGCAGAGAATGGGATGATCATGAAATAGAGGATTATCCTTCACAATTATTTTAATTAAGAGAAGACCAAACCATGAAAAAATCATAGTGACCACCAAAAATTGGCATACATCAAAGGGGTGGCAAAAAGGCCAATTTATCGATAGGACCATGGATACAAAGTATCACAATGAAAAAATAAGAGAAATACTAATTCTATTAAAAAATAACCAAATCCAAACTCATACATTGAAAGAGGTCAATCAAAGAGATAAAGGCTTAGATAGAGAAACAAGGAGATGAATGAATACCATATGTTTCAAGTGCAAAAACTAAGGACACTTTTTTATAGAATGTTGGGGTGATAGGAAGAAGCCGTGTGGATTTTGTGGAAGTATAGAACATGGCATATTTAATTGTGACAAGCCCAAACCTACTATAGGATTGCGACACTGTAATAAAAAGTGATGAGATCTAAAACCTAAAATCATCTAAAGGAGAAATATTATTAATAAGAATACCAAGGACCCCGAGGAGATAGATCAAGGTGAAAATGTAGAACCTGAAGAGACTAGTAAATTTGATATAAAATTTCCTACCTACAAAAATGTAGTGGTAATAAAAAAGGGACCAATATTACAAATGATAGAAAATACATGATAGAAGACGAAACTGCCTTAGATGAGGAAGTATTATACCCAACTAAAAGAAAACATGATCACATATTAGAAGAAGTAAAGAAAGCAATCACAAGAGAACAAGACTAGGGGAAAAAAAAATCTTCTAAACAAGAAGTGGGAATACTTAAAAAATTAATAAAATATCTAAAAAATCTAACCTACTAGACAAACTACATCAATTTTTAAGTATTAGAACAAATAGAACAAATTCATAAATTAGAACCATAAATAAAGATGATAGATAATGGAAAACATGATCAATTATGATCGCAATAAGTATCAACCATAAAAGGATAAATAATGTCACCATGGACATAGGATATGATATAAACATGCTCCCCAAATGGGTGTGGGAACTGTTGTCACATGAAATTTCACCCTATTGAGCACCAAGCTTAGCACTCCAATGACACAATGGAAACTACCTCAAGGTGTGGGACCTTTGTGTGTATGAGTTCAAATTTCTAGAGAAAGCTGACTTCCTTTTTAATCCAACTGTAATGTGTTGGTCCAATCTAGCACATGAAAACCTACCACTAACCTACTCTAACAACTTACAAGGGAAAAGGGGAGAAGGGGTGCATGAAAGGGAAATGGAGGTGGTACACCAAGATGGAAAGGTTGTTTCTTCCTGACCAATATTGTATAGTAAATCATTGAAGAGGGGCAAGGGGACTTTCAAAGGCATAGAAGAAGGTTAGGGTTTGACAAGGCATTAGAATGAAAGAGGGTTTCACGACCAGCAACTGTAAACAATTTAACACAACATACATGCATAAACAATACAAATAAACACTCATATATGCAAGGTAATAAACTTACTCAAACACAAAAGATGGGAAGAGGAAAACTTGACCGATTTCATTAATCTAGAGGAAAAAATAACAATATTTACAATGGTAGAGTGTAAATACATGTCTGCAAAAGAAAAACCCTAGAGGAGCCAAAAAAATAACCCTAAAAATGAATACATTTCTTGCCTTTATAGATCAAGCATAACTTAGAAGCACAAGTCAAACCCTAACCCTAACTAGGGTTAGAAAAAAATATTGTGTGTGCAATAATGGTGTCATTCCATGAAAGATGTGACTAGGGCATAAATTCTCCAAGAAAGTCAACAAAGAGCAACAAATGAGCATGGGCACCCATGAAATCCACATGTAGAAGTCAAAGAGTGCATTTGATGTCATCTTGAAGCCCAACAAATCAGATCGGGATGCTGGAAAGTTGTTGATCATTAATGTCATCACCCAGAAAACACATCCAATCTGCAGGAAGTTTGGGGTGTTAGGCTCAAAAAAAAACCTTTACAAGCATTTGAATTAAATGGTCTAGACCCTCAAAAAAGAATTTATCGGACATCGATGATCGGGCAGTCGAGGTTGAGAGTCGGGCTTACATATTACCTCATGATGGGAAGAAGGAAAGAAGAAAGCATGAAGAAGAAAGGAAAAATCAAGGGTAAGAGGGAAATCTTACCTATGAAAATCAAAGGTAAGGGAGAAGCATTACCCCCAAAGCTCAAAGCATTTGACACAGTCAAATTCTGAAAAGAAACCATCAAAAAAATAATCACATATTGGCGGGGCCAAAGGGAAAGTCCCTTCAACATTCTGAATAAGCTCATCAAGGAGAGAATGAATATCAAAGAGACCAAAATAATGGTCCCTTCGACATTCCAAAGGAACTGATGACTGAAAGCCAAAAAATCCAAATTTTTAGGAATCAAAGGGAAGACTTACCTCTCACCTTCAAAGTTAAGATGTAAGATGCAAGAGCGAAGGTTGACACCAAAAGGTTGGTAGGAGAAAGGTGAAAATGGAAGAGGAGAGGAATCGGTAAGGGGTAAAGGGTAAGGTCGAAGGCCGACACCTGAAACACTTAGAGTAGAAAGGAAGGAAAAGAAGAAGGAAAAAGAACGATGAGGAAAGCATGAAGGTAAGTAAGTAAGCAATAGGCCAAAACCTCAAAAATATGGGATAGCTAAAATTTAGGAAACTTCAAGGAGAAAACATGCAAGATGACCCATTGGGGATCTCTTAGATTGGTTATCAATGATGGGACATCAAAGGGGGGCATGAAATGTCAACATTAATGGTGACTTCTATGGGATGATTTCCTACTAATCATGGAATCCAGAGGCCTTATTGGTCCATTGGTCATGAAGTCATGAAGGGGAAACTTGCAATAGTTGGGCCTCCTCAGAGAAAAACAAAACATGTGCAGCTACACTCAGAGAAAATCATGGAAACTAGGAACATACATTCCCTTAAGGAGAATGGAGGGTGTGCAAACACACTTCCTAGAAAGAAAATATTTACAATATGTACATTAAACTAATAGAAAGAAAAGAATGGAAATTATCCTCTGTCAAAGATGAACCTTTTAAAGGAGCTTATCTCCCTCAAACCATAGTTCCAGACCTCACCCAACTGCAACCACTAAAAAATGTTACCAACATGCATAGGAATACCCAAAATTATTGAAAGGTGAAGGATCACTTCATTGTAAACTTTTCCATCACAAGGGAATCATATGATGCAAGTGCCAAACTCATCTAACACTGGTGCCTCAGGTGAACATACAGTAGTAGGGGTGAAACTTTCTAAATATAGGTCAGCCTCCAAGAAAGAACCTTTTTTAGAGGGAAGAGAACTCAACTCACAAAAGGATGGGCCAATGTCACCATCATTGACCTCCTCAATACATGAGCTAAAATAAAAGGAGAATGTTTTCAGCTCACATGGTGATGTAAAAAATGCCAAATCTGATTTTTGATCTACATAAGGAATATCTTCTTCATGCACCCCAAAAGAGAAAGTCTCAAGCTTAGGAATATTGAAAAATTGAGCAACGGGAGCATCACTCTCCAAAAAAATATGTGGTTGATAAATAACTATAAAATAATTTGCATTGATGCACACTTCATCAACACAAAACTCATATTTTAAAAAAACTTCAAGTGAAGAACTAAATTCTTCAATTTGCCTCTCAATTTTAATTCTTTCTTGGCAACTAGCTACAAAAAAATAAGACTCTTGGTATGTAATGGTTGCCATGTCCTCTTTTTTTTCCTCACTCTTATGCTACTGCCCACAAAGCTCCTCTTTTGGGGGTGATTATTTTATGTTTAAATTTGAAAAAAAAGGTTTCTATAACATCCCAAAAGAGGTCCTCCACCTCAGAACTACAAAACTCAATAGATTGGGGATCTTCATCCACAATAATATGGGATGAACATGTTTGCTACTACTAATCCAAAACCATGGATTAGTCTTCATCCACAAAACCAAGACCAAGCTGCTCGAAGGCTTCACCTGATGTAGGTATATGTGATCTATCCTCCTCATCTTCAACAAAACAAGGAAGGAAATCAAAAGAGAGGAATGATTCCTCTACTATATCAATTATCTTTACCATTTTAATGCCTTGTTGTTGCAACACTTTTTCATCTTCATCCTTTTCTTGCACCAGACAAAGACATTCATTTTCAAGAGCATGTGAAGGCCCCACAACAACAACCTCCTCAAGGATAGGTTCTTGTGAGGGACGAAGACTCACAAAATTTAGGATCTCCAACATAGAATATCTACTTGATGGCTCAAGAGGTTGAATGGGAGTTTCAAGGGGTTGATTAGGATTCTTAAAACTAAAATTTTTGTGCTTGCAAACCTCTTGCATAATAGGTTTCTCTAAAATAAAAGGAGGGATAATTGAAACTTAAAGAGGCTTTCTATGTTTCTTGAAGCTCACAAATTTATGATTACCTCCTCCTTAGCAGGCTATTCTGGAACAAATGGAGGTGCTTGTTTGAAAATAGGTACACAAGGGGCTAGTTTAGTCTTGGGAACTTGTGCTAGAGCAAGGGACAGTCTGAGTTTCTCTTGTCTAGAAGCAACATCCTTTCTTGATATACTCTCTTCTTTTTGCAGCCTTATTTGTGCCTCCATCTACTGCTCATACATCCACTGAGCTTCTAACTCTTGTTGTTGTGAATAATGATCTTGATGGACAAGCTCATCCTGTTATGGGTAAAAGCACTATTGCCACTGATAGGCTTGATTTTCCCACTCTTCCTGTTGTAGTTCAAGCCCTTGTTGTCTCCAAAGCTCATCAATTTGTCTATTTAAATCAAGCAAAATTATTTTGATTTCACTTGAACTTAAATTATCAAAATTTTGAGGTTGAGCAGGAGAGAAACAAGGCTGATTTTGAAAATGATGAGTCTCTTGGGGTTACTAATATGAATGTGTAGGCATCCAAGAAGGCTGAGTAGGGTGGGTTGGGTGGTATGTATTTTGAGAATATTGAGAACCCACAATAGCATGGTTTTGTGGAATGAAATGGGAGGCATAACCAACCTTGTATTATTGATTGGGAGGTACAAAGTTGGCATTACCATGAAATAGTGGGTACACATGGTTTTCATTATAATTAACATGACATTTGTATGCATGGAAATGACAAGAAACACTTTGAAAATTCAAAAGGAAAGCACAAGACTACCCAACCAAATATTTTGGGTACATACCAAAAGAGTCACCTAAATGATATTGCAAAGTCGCCAGGTGCTTGTAGAACTGTCTCCAAATGATGAAATGTTGAAGAGAACACCAACTCATCAACAAGATGAAGTGAAATTGGGTTGCTTGAACCAGTTGATTTTGAAAAAATTCACCATGGTGTTTGATGATATACCTCAAAAGGTAAAATGTGTTGGATAAAGCACCATATTCTACAGTGGAAAGAAAGTAGTCCCACCGAGCATTCTAGAAATTGTTGTCACATAAAATTACACCCTGCTGAGCATGAAGCTTAGCATTCTAATGACACAATGGAAATGACCTCAATGTGTGAGACCTTTTCATGTATGAGGTTGAATCTCCAGAGAAGGCCAACTTCATTTTTTAATCCAAGTGCAATGTGTTGGTCCAAACCAACACATGAAAACCTACCACTAACCTACTCTAATATCTCACAAGGGAAAAGGGGAGAAAGAATGCATGAAAGGTAAATGGAGGTGGTACACCAAGATGGAAAGGTTGTTTCTTCTTGACCAATATTGCATAGTACATAATTGTAGAGGGGAAAGGGGAATTTCACAACTCTCTATAAATGGTTGACTTTTAGAAGCATACAAGAAGGTTAGGGTTTGAAAAGGTGTTGGAAGGAAAGAGCGTTTCATGACCAAAAAATGTAAACAATTTAACACAACATAAATGCATGAAAATACAAAAAAAACTCATATATGCAAGGTAATAAACTTACTCAAACATAAAAGAGCTAAGAAGAGGAAAACTTGATCCATTCTATTAATGTAGAGGTAGAAAATCCAGTCTTTACAATGGCAATGTGTAAAATACATGTTTGCAAAAGAAAAATCCCAAAGGAGCTAGAAAAAGAAAAACCCCAAAGGAGCTAAAAAAATATTGTGCATGCAATTATGGATCCATTCTATGAAAGATACGACTAGGGCATAGATCCACCAAGAAATTTAACAAAGAGAAATGAAAGAGTATAGGCACCCATGAAATCCACCTGTAGAAGTTAGAGAATGCATTTAATGTCATCCTTGAAGCCCAAGAAATTAGATCCAAATGTTGGAAAGTGGTTGAGCATTAATGTTGTCACCTAGAAAACACGTCCAATCCATAGGAAGTTCATGGAATTGGGCCCGAAAAAACACCTTTGCAAGCATTTGAATTAAATGGCCTAGACCCTCGAAAAAGCATTTGTCAAACATCGACGATCGGGTGGTCAGAGGTCAAGATTTAGGCTTATATCTTACCTCATGTTGGGAAGAAGGAAAGAAGAAAGCACAAACAAGAAAGGAAACATCGAGGGTAAGAGGGAAAGCTTACGTTCAAAAATTGGAGGTAAGGGAGAAGAATTACCCCCCAAATCTAAAAGCATTCAACACAGACGAATTTTGAAAAGAAACCATTGGAGAGATAACTGAATATTGGTGGGACCAAAGGAATGGTCCCTTTGACATTCTAAAGAAGCTCATCGAGGAGAGAAAAAATATGAAAGAGACCAAAATAATGGTCTCTTAGACATTCCAAAGGAATTGATGATTGAAATCTAGAAAAGCCATTTTTTTGGGAATCAGAAGGAAGACTTACCTCTCACCTTCGAAGGTAAGAGGTAAGATACAAGAGTGACGGCCAACACTAGAAGGCCGGTAGGAGAAAGGAGAAAAGGGGAGAGAGGAATTTGTAAGAGGTAAAGGGTAAGGTTGGAGGTAGACACCTAAAACACTTAGAGGAAAAAGGAAGGAAAAGAAGAAGGAGAAAGAGCGATGAAGAAATCATGAAGGTAAGCAAGTAAGCAACAACCTAAAACCCCAAAAAATTGGGACTTAGCCAAAATTTAGGAAACTTAAAGGAGAAAACATGCAAAATGACCCATGGGGGATCTCTCAGATCGGTTATCAATGATGGGACATCAAAGGGGGGCATGAAATGTCAACAAGAACAAATAGGAAAACCAAAACTAGAATAAACACCCTACAATATTAGCTTAGCAGATGGCACAAGAATGAAAATCCTTGAAACATAGAAACAAGTAGAAGTCAATGTGAAAGGAGTTTAACAAATAATATATTTTTAAGTAGTTGCCATCAAAGAGACCATTGATTCATTCAATTCCTTGCCAAGAATAAGGTGGTTTGTAAAAGAATGGAATTATAGACTCTAAAAAAGAAGAGATATCATTTAATAATGAAGATACAATAGTTCATATTCTCTAAGGAAAATCTCTAAATAAATCATATATAGAAGTGAACCCATAAGAATATAATGAATCTGAAAATAACCTATATATAATCTCACGATTACCACAAGTGACAACTTAGAAGAACCAAACTTGGAAGGAGAAGTTGAAATTGAAAAAAAAACATATAGCACAGATATTGAGGATGTATTAGATGCATGGATGTAGGAGGAACCAAAACTCCTTACTAGGAGGATTATTAGATTTTGTAGAATATTCATGATGAAGAAGAGATTGGAGAATGCTCTCCATTTTGCTACAATTACAAATAATGAACCACAAAATACTTTTTGTAAGTCAAAAGACAATATAGAAGCTACATTTGAGAAATATCACCATATAAATCACATCATGAGGGGTTTCACATATCAAAATGCCCAAATACTCAAGAGTTGGTGACTTACTATCATTTATTATATAAATAGAAAAAAATCAAACTAAATAAATGAGACTTGACATATTAAAACATACACTCATCTATAATGCCACAAGTTGGCATAATGCACATAAGGAATAATTGACACAATGGACAATATTTAAAATCTTAATTAAAATAAGATACCTACATAAGGAAAGAGAATATAAGGAAATACCAATGTATAATGAATATATTTTATCAAAGGAGCATCTGACTAATTACATTACCACACAAAAATCCAAAAATGAGTATGATGAAAAAATATATACACAGTTACTCTATTAGACACTAACACTAGTAGCACAGACTTTGTAAACCAACCAAGAGCAAAGAGGAGAAATAAAAGATTGGAGAAAACTAACAAAGGAATTTTTAAATCACACTGTTTTCTACAATAAAAATGCACACATACATACTACATTGATCAAAATGAGAGATAATATTCAAACCTAATGAATCCTATCAAATGGCGGTACCAAAAACCTCTATATCACATCCATAATCAAAAGGAATATGGAGATACATAGAATGGCTCGATAAATAATCTACATTACCAAAAAAATAAAATTATCTAAATAAACAAGACAATGAGGGTTCTCGCAACTTGAATATAGAAGTCCAAGGGAAAAGGAATTAGAATCTCCAAGAGAAACCCCAAAAAATTACTATAATCAACCAATCGAACTAAAAGAGGAAAAAATTTCTAAGGAAGGAGATCCTAAACTAGCTAAAATAAGAGACTATTGGGATGAAAATTTGGTGGTACAAGTTGCAGATATTTTATCATAATTTGAAGAATTATTCCCTAGAAAATTCACAAACCTAAAGGGAATAAAGGAGGAAGTAGGAGTCATGAAGATATAGTTGAAAGGAGCTAAACCGGTATAGAAAAGACCATACTGATTAAACCCAAATATGAGAAATAAAGTGAAAGTACAATTAGAAAAAAAATTAGAAGAAGGGATAATCAAACTAGTAGAAGATACATAGTGGATTATCCAAATGATAATTCAAAACAAGAAACAAGGGATAAGAATTTTTGTTGACTTTAGGGAACTAAATAAAACCTACATTCATAGCCCTTTTCCTACACCATTCATTGAAGAAATTTTGGAATCAGTAGTAGGAAGAGAAATGTACTCCTTCAAAGATGATTTTTTGGCTATCATCAAGTGAAATAAGTGAGGAAGATCAAACAAAAACTTAATTTTCAATAGAATGGGGCTCTTACATGTACATGGTGATGTCATTTAGCCTAAAGAATGCACTTACAATATTCAATAGGATAATGAAGAATGATTTTAAAGACTTCATACATGATTTTTTGGAGGTATATTTAGATGATTGTACAGTATATGGCTTGATTGAATATCATGTACAAGCATTAATAATGATGCTAAATAGATGCTAAAACATGCATATTTCACTAAATTTAAAGAAATGCATGTTTTTGATACCTTAGGAGATATTATAATTAGGACTATCATATGCAAAGAAAGTTTGATAGTAGACTTTATGAAGATTGATTTAATCATGACACTACCACCACCTGAGACACCTTCAGAAGTAAAAAAATTCTTAGGATATACTGAGTACCACCATAAATTCATAAAGGGGTATGTCAGAATAGCTTCACCAATGGAAGAACGAATGAAGAATAAATCTGGTAGAAGTACTAAATGGACTAAGGAATGTTAAGAGGAATTTGGCATATTGAAGAAAAAATTGCAGAGGCGCCCATACTAATCTGACCCATTGACCCACCTGCTATACACTCAAAAGAAAGATTCATAATAACAAGAGTAGAATATTCAACAAAATGGGTAGATGCAAAACCTACTAAGGATTGTACTACAAAAACTATCATAAGATTATTATATAAAAATATAATCACTAGGAATGATTTCCCACTAACTATAGTAAGTGGTCAAGGAAAAAACTTTGTTATTAGAGTAATTGTAGAGATTCTACAAAACTTCATGATCACACACAATAAATTAGAGCAAGTGAGGCTCTAAAAAAGATAATTAGGACAACACTCACCAAAATGTGTGATGGAAATAGGTTCAACCGAGACATTAAGACGTTTGTGAGTGTACCACACATATTACAAAAGTACCACTAAGTTTACACCATTTCAATTGGTATATGTCACTAATACGGTAGTTCCCATGAACTTTATAATCCCAAATATTGCACTCACATTGCAGCTAGACAATGATGAGCCCCTAGCTCAAAGGATAAAACAACTAGAAAAAATGGATGAAGATAGATTCATAGTATTATACAATCAGAAAGTAGAGTGAAAAGGATAAAAGGCTTGGCATGACAAGAATATCCAAACTAAGACTTTTCAAATAGGGGGTCTAGTATTATTATATGATAGAAAATTCAAAAAGCAAGGAAAATAAAGTTAGCATGGATAGGTCCATACTCCCATAATATTCAAAAATTAAGTGTAAAGGTTAAAGAGATTATATGCTAGTCACATCATAGGGTATTCAGTCTTTGCTACTCATGCACAAATCTGAAAATAATGACAACCACAACCTTGGTAAATGTTACTAAGAATCCATGACCAAAGTATAAGAAAAATTTATTCAAGGCAATAAAGGTAGATAAAGATAGCAAATTATCCAATATCCCTATAGATGTTGTCTATATAGAGGGCATGAGAAAATATATCCATGAATTGATATCAAAGATAGACCACATGAAATTTGAAGATCTTAGGCTAACCCTCCTCACTTTGGACCAGTAGATATACCAACCTCAATTTGAAGAAGTAAGAAAATAGAATCTCAATATCTAGAAGGATTTCTTAGATTTTTTTGATGGTCACAATTGGGTGTGATTGGTATTGAGAAGAGTCCATGATGATTTCATATATCTTGACAAACCCTACTTGATGGCATGTAAAGAAATGCATGTGGTAACTGGGTTGACCATGGTTGGAGAAGTCCTAGTGAAGAAGGCAATAAATAATTATGTAGTAACTACACTTATTAGATAAAAAATAGATGGACATAGCCAAAGCGTCTGATAAATCACAAACCTTGGGGCATGGTATACAATAATGTGGATTGCATATAAAATTTACTATGCAAACAAGGAGGAATCCAAAACAAAAATAGCGATCCATACTACTTATCAAATGATGGTAGAGGGAAAATATTTTGACCTCTACAAAGTGATTGTTGGGAAAATGTGTCTCAACCTTGCAAGTACATAAGGTATTATTGATATGTCAGCCTTGCAAATCTAGACCGCTCATCATTAAGTCTCAGATCTAATAGTTGATATTTTGTTGGCTTGACTTGCCCTAGAAGGGAACCCTATTTTATGAGGGCATTGTATTATGATTGAGTATTGTGACATATTTTGGGAGTCTAGTAGTGGTTGCGTTGCTTCTGGATATCTAGTTGGTAATACTCTTGTAATATTTGTGATTTCTAAATTATATATTGGGTGACTTTTGGAGTGTGGGGTTTTTCTCCTAAAATAAATTTCCCCACATAAATCACCATATTCTGGTATGCATGATATTTTTATTTTTTTTTGTTTAAGTTTCTATAACTGTTGAAAATATTTGTAAATTTTTGCATTATCCTCCTCTCAAGATTAATGTAGGAAGTTGTTCCACTACCTTATCTTCCTTCCAGTGATATGGAAGTAACTCATGGAGAATATTCAAAATATTGAAACATCATAGTACAAATTCCAATATGGTACACTCCTACTTTACCTAGTATTCTACTTCTTGAACAAGCTTTCGACTTTCAAAGGAAAAGTTTGGAAAACAAACCTTATGATAGCTACTCAAATAAGAATGCACACCTAGTAATTCTCAAATAAGAAAAAATATACCATAACATATTGGGGGTTATTTAAGAACTTCCAAAAACAAATATAAACTAAGGAGAAAATACCATATGTGTAGGAATACTCACTATCACTAAGAGGGGGGGTGAATCAGTGATGTACAAAAACCAAAGAAATTAAACAAATTTAACTTTTGAGAAGCACAAATTTCAAAGGAAACATATAAACATCACCATGACACAAGATTTATAAGTGGAAAACCCTAGAAAGGTAAAAAGCACTGTGTGAGTTGGACCAATCCAAACCTCACAATTTGTTCACCATTAGGTCTCATTGACCAAAATCTTATAGATTACGATTGTAATGCCCCACCACACAACCCTAGAGGAAGTTGCAATTAACTACTTAAACAGAGTAATTTTGTTTTTGTTTAAGTACAATTAACATGCAAGTTCACTACCCATTGCCAACAACCTCTAAGGTTACGAGACAAAGGTTATATAGAACCTCAACAAAAAACAAGAATCTAAATGGTAACATTTATTTACTTATGAAATTAAACACATACATTCTGAATAAGATAAATACATCAAAGCATAAGAGCTAACCTTCAATTTCATTATTCACAATTAAACAATACTATTACATCTCTCATTCCCCAAATGAGGCAAGTCAAATAAATAAGGTTACAATTACAACTTCCACCTCGATAACAAATAAGTGATAATAAATCACAAGAACAATTGAAATGAAATAAAGAAAGAACTGAAACTGAATCCCACAAGCTCTCCAATTGGAAGTCTCGTCCATACGAACATGAAGAAAGAACCCAACGGATTTAGGTGCACGCCACCCAACCAAGTGGAACCCAGAGGCCCACCCCCTGTGCTAGGAGATAGTAACAAGGAATCCTAGCCAAGACCATCTACCTCTAGACACTGGCTAACACAAAACTGAACCAAACTAACACAACCAAACACATTTACAACACAAGTACAACTCTAACATGATCACATTGCTTCCAAATATAAAACATATTAAGTATGTTAAGAGAACCATACACATAATGAACAAGTACCAACTATTGTCCTAGACAGAGTGTCATCACACAGTTCATCATGGGATTACCTTTGGGAATCTTCATAGGCTTCGGCCCCCACTAAGGGTTATCCTGGTGGCCTCAACCGAATCACTGCCCCCATACTCACTCATGCGGAATCAAATACCTTTCGTATAGACAAGATAGATGACCTTTCCATTCCAAGCCTTCCCACTCATCCCAAGTCTAAACGAGCCCTTGTGTCTATGAGTGAGGCAAAATTATCTTGATTAGTGAGAAGTTAGTCCTAATCTTCTAAGTATATTTTTATCACATGATTAACCACCTCCGAAGGTTATCCAGTTTACCTCTTTGGGCTCTGATGCCTAACGGAAGCCACTCTTCTACTTGACAACACACAATCGAACCAATTACCAAGGGAACCAAAGTGCATACAAAATTAGGTATTACAACTACTCCAACTCTAGGAGGAAACCAAAAGAAACTCACTCCAACACTAGAGATACAAACCTAACAAATCCACCCCTCTACTAGGAGGCACAAATCCCATAAACCACTCCTTCCACAGGAGTCACAAAACATTCTCGTTCCTGGAAACTGGGTAATAACATCGACATAACCTCATGCACTACCCAAGGGAATTCACAATGGGTTGACATAACAAAGCGACAACCCCCAACCTCTAGGGCCCTCTGGAAGTCTTACATAAAAAAAAACTTAACCCACTCCCCAACATGAACACTGAGGATATAATCACATAAAGCAATTGCGAGGAAATAAACTAATTTTGGATATATTAAATCCATTTCCTTTAACCAAATTCAGTATTATAATGCCTCAATAAAACTTAATTTAACGTCTTGTCAAGGCAAAGGACGGAATTTAAATCAAACATTTAATTTCCTAATTGCCTTTAAATAATAAAATAAGCATTTTCGTCTATAACTCGGAACATATCACTTTAAAATAAATACCCGTTTGCCCTTGCAAACTAAATCATTTTAAAATAAATCAATTAATTTTGTTATTAACACATTACTTACAAATCCAATATTTGCAATTTTCAAACATATTATTTCAAAAGTAAAACCGTCAATTTGACTATTACCCATTAATTTAAAATTTCTCAAATACATCTAAATCATGCCATTTGAAAATCAATATTTCTATGATAAATAAATGATTTCTCTTCTCAACATAAATCATCTTTAAAAATAACAACCAAATCACCTCATTTTGACTATTTTACTTTAATTTACAATTTCACAACTACCTCTAAAAATTGCCATCATATAAATCATTATTCTAATATATATATATATATATATATATATATATATATATACATCTATATCAAAATTAACAATACAAATATATAATATATATATTAATATATATACATAACATATATATCATACGAGATACCTATTTATATACTTATGTATGTATACTCTATATATATATATATATATATATATATATATATATATATATATATATATATATATATATATATATATATATATATATTATATATATATATATATTAATATTTTAATGTTATAATAATATAACATTAAAATATTAAAATATATTTTAATATTATAAAAAAAACCAAAATGAAAGACCCTAGGGTCGTGCACTTGTCTCGGGTTGCATGCCACTTTTAGGGCTAGTCGCGCATAGGGCCGACATTTCCTTTGGAGTGGGTGGCCGCGGTTTTCACAAGGGCGGCGACGATTTAAGGTGGGGTGACGACTTACCAGTAGACCCCCAATGCCGCCGACTATGTTATGCACAGTCATACACCCCTGTGGATGGCGTGGATGTGCTTAGCACAGTCGACCACCGGTGGCGGTGGTGACTGTGTAAGCGCTAGCCGTGAGTGGGAGTGGGAAGCATTGGGCGCGACTCCCTCCCTGCGCACCTCCCATGGGGCACGGTGGGGGGGTGAGCCCCCAGCGACCCCCAACAAACCCTCTCCAAAAAATTTAATTTTTTTTTTTTTAAATTTCAAGAACCTGCGAACTTCTTTGAAATCCAGCCTCACATATTTTTTTAAACAAATATTTTAGCAATTGTATATGCTTATATATATATATATATATATATATATATATATATATATATATATATATATATATATATATATATATATATATATATATATATATATATGTATATAGATTCCTCAATATATATATATATGTGTGTGTGTGTGTGTGTGCATATATACTCTTATATAATTATTTATATATATGTTTTCTTTTATAAAATACTCAAATCAGAAATCTAATTGGGCAAATAAATTCTGGGAAGAATTATAATAGTCATATTTCCATTTCTTTGAAGAAATTCATTTCTAAACAGGTTTTTTTTTTTGCAAACAAAAAAATCATATTCAACATGGGTTTTCCCTTGCAATCCACAAACAGAATTTAAATAATTTCCAATAGCATAATCAAACTATGTAACCTTCAAAATGAAACTACTAATTGAATGAACCTGATTTTTCTTGAGCTTGTGAAGAGATCTAGACGGTGCTCAGCTTCCAACTTCAGTTCCGCGAATTTTCACAACTTCCATCCAAAACCCACAAAAATGCCACAATTCCTCCTCTCTTCTATTTTCAAATTTCAAAACTTGCTAAGACAAAAATTGAGAAGAAAAATCCAATAATAATGAAAATCCTCAAAATATCCATACAACAACCCTCATCAATTTCTGAAAACAAAAAATGGAAAATATCTCAAAATATCTCTTTTTTCAATTTTTGAATTCAAACTTGTATAAAAAATGCAATTTAAATTCTTTTTCTAAATTTCCAATTTAATCTTTTCAATTTCAAACATTAAATCCATAATTTCACAATGAAATACTTATCTGATTTAAACGTCATCAATTTAATTAATCAATAAAATTAATTTAATCCAAGATTAAATCCTTTTATTAATTAAATTAAATTAATTAATAGATTAAATAACATTTCTAACATCATTACCAGATTAATTTAATCAACCACTTAAATACATAAAGCCATTTAATTTCCCTTTTCAACTTGCAATTAAATAATTGAAGAGAGGGAACAATATTCAAAGCAACACAACCCGACTAACACCTGACGACACACTATGACTAGGGTGACGACTTTGCATGAAAAATCTAGCTACTATCTCCCAATCGAATACCGTTGGGCATTGGACACGCTCAAACCTATGAAACCATGTGGAGTCGATGTCCTGTACCTGTCAACCTATGAACAAAGAGTATATCCACATACATAAACATGTCATAATTAAAACACACCATGAAGAGGAAATCATGAAATTGTAGGGCGCTTGCAAGCGAGTAATGCAATACCATCCCCTTCACCAATACAATGTAACTAACTGACAAAACTAACATATTAATATATTCCAAAGCATAAACATCATTAATTCAAATATCCATTTATGTTAATACAAAACATGCCATAAAGATAACATCATATTAAAATACCATCACAACAAAAGATAACATTAACATCCCTTTATAGATAGCGAACAAATAACAGTCGGGTACCATAGCCAAGGTATTAACAAAAAGTACACATAAAAGAGAAGAACATTGTTCAATCAAAAGGACAAAATGGAGGGGTATTACAACAATAGAGCACCAACTCCACCAATAGGTCTTACTGACCAAAACAAATTTTACACAAGAATATACCATCTATTAAGACAACCAAATTTAGGCAAGTTCATATTACAACCACATGGATATTTCACATCTAGAGCCTTGTAACAAAATATCTAATAAAACTCCAAGTGTTAATGATCTCAATTAGATCACACTTTTGTCCAAATAAAAACACACTCCATGAACAAAATAATACAATGGCATCATATAGCACTACTATTCAACTCTCCTCTCTTGAAAACACACCAAACTCCATATGCGTGTTATCTCATTCACATGATTAATCCATGCAAAGAGAATAAAAATTTCATGGAAAACAGTCATACAAGGATTTGAAACCCTTCCTTAAAATGTTAATCGAATCTCCCATATTGTATATTGTATCTTCAATAAAAACATAGTTTCATTAACTTCAATGTACTCTCACATTGACTAGACTAAGATCGCAATTCACTTAATGCACTAGTGAAATTGATCAATCCATTGATTCTCACAAATAGTTACTAAACCATGCACAACTAAAACAAAGGCCATGACATCCATGGGCATGTCAAAGTAAAAGCCTCAGGAAATGACTGTTATTAGTTTAAAAACTGACCTTTGATCTTCTAATCCCGCCACTTCATTAATTGAATAATAGGAACTGAGTCCTTAACCTGTCTAGCGGTTTAACCTATGATGAAGGGTTGATTTCCCATCGAGCTCAAACCCTAAATTTTATCACTTAAGTGACTTTTTACCTTGTATAAAAAGTCAACTGCCAATTATAACATAAAAATACTTTATTGAAAACCCTCAAAAAAGCATAAACCTTAGGTTATTAGGGTATAGAATAGTTTGATAATTTTAGATGTGCTTAGAGAAATGATCAAAACCATATAATCACCATCTGAACTCCTCAATAAGTCTCTCAAACAACTAATGAACCATGGATGCAATATCAACTTCTTGAAAAGCATTTAACACTTCACAACTTTAATCCTCATAAGAACACTAATACTCTTGATGAAGAACTATTGAAAAACCAACTCAATACACCTCTTTGACAAGATGAATCATGAGCACCATACAAGAACTGAATGAAAATAATGAACTCACTACAACACCATAAACTGAATGAACAAGCACCCTTTGGAAGTATCAAGCAATGCACCAAGCAATATATCAAGCATCAACACCTTTGCACGTTGCATCAACATAACCTTTGATACCAATGAAGAAAAAAAACCATGAAATGAAGGCCATGAAATGAATGACATCAAGCATCAACACACAAGTGCATTCTCTATCTTAAATCAATAATTAAATCAGCACCATAAAATGAGCCACTTATGCAACAACACCATAAATCTCTTTGGCAGTGAATCAACAAGTACCTATTGTCATTTTGCATCAACACTACCTTTGACATCAATGAAAAACCATGCCAAAAAATTCCATTTACCTTTGACATCAATGAAAATAACATCAACAATATGAATCCATCAAGAAGTAAATCAACACCATCATTTTCCTTATGGACAAGGACTATACCTATATGAAGGCAATGGAGCCACATACAACTTGGATCCCCAAGATACCATGTGAGATATCAAAAAAGGAGGTAGATGCATATGCCATAAATATACTCAACAAACTAAAAGACCCAAGTGCAAAAAGGTTTGGAATATACAAAGAGATTGTGGAGAAAATATATAAAAATAATTCCCAAGAGAAGTTCGAGAAGAACAAAGAGTAGTTGCACAAGTAGTGGGACATTCCACCAAAGGATTCAACATATCTATCATCTTTCACATTAGCTTAAGAAACATACAGATCAATCACAAGAAGGTTTAGGAGAATTCATAGGGTTGCAAGAACACAATTTTAGGGCCCCACATCTTCTTCACAAATGGTAACCACACCAAACATGCAAGAGATCTCAGGAACACTAATACAAAGGAATGCAAAGAAGGGCCACAAAGAAAGAGCCAAGCGGATGATGAAAAGGAAGACAATTGAAAGTTTTGATGAATAATAAGAAAAAGAAGAGGTATAGGAGGTGCATAAACCTCCACAAAAGAGAAATAAGTACCACATTGTGTAAATATAACAACCAAAGGCAGTAGAGCAACCATAACACCAATCGATGTGATGGAGACAAAATACCATCATGTATCATGATATGCTCTCATAGGTATTATCTATGTATGAAGATGTAGGCACTGACAATAAGGATATGATAATATAGAGCTTGATAATTTATATAAGGAAATTTGATAAAGTCCTAGATGATGTAATCAAGGACTTCCCACAACCCATAGTTTTTTTAATCCAAGAAATAAGGTAGAAATCCCGACAAGAAGAGGAAGAAATAAGGGAGAAATTAATCATGGAGGTAGGGTTTGACCTTATCATAAAATAAAAGGGAAAAATCACATAGGACCAAGCACAAGAGCTCCAAACAAAGCATAGGGTAGACACCTTGATGGGAGGAAAACAAGAGTAGATTGCTAAAACACATGAGGAAAGTGCCACAATCACAAAGAAACTCCTCGATTCAATATTGAAAGAAGAAAAAGCAAAGAACCAACAAACACCTTATCCCACAATAATCCCACCAATCACACAAGGATATGAGGAACAGGAGAAAGATATGGAAGAAACAACCACATGAATTTCTCCAATCCAATCAATAAAGGACTTCTTGGTGCAACAAAAATAATTGCACCTAGCACCCACTTTTCAACTAATATAGTTATCGGTGATGGACTCCCAAATGAATTCAGAAAACAACTCCACTCCAAAAACTTCATTTGGGGAATATTTTCCATGTTAGAACTAGAGAAGAGATACATAAAAAAAATGTTCATAATGTGGAGAAGACAAAAGAGGCGGTACAAAAATTATAAAGCTCAATTCCGTATATGCAAAGGGACACTTCCCTTCCCCTACCTCAACAACTTAAATAGTTGATAGATGGACTACAATTGAGCTTAAAGGAACAAAATGATAAAATCAAATATGAGTCTCAATAGTAATTTTTTAAGAACACAAAGGATTTTGAAAAAAGATGTACGACAACACATTCATAACTAAGATCAAGAATATACAAGGCAATACTATAGACAAAAATGTACTATATCATTTTTTTCTCCAATGGCCTAGCCTCATTAAGAACTTGAAGGATCAGATTGTACAAATGAAGGCCCAAATAGTGCAAGTTTCATCCTCCTATGATCCATTAAAATACATGGATGGAGAAATTATAGTAAACATAGAGAACACATATACTCAACTGCAACAATTCCAAGAGTAGAGGGAGAATATAAAATAATAAGTAAATAAATTAAGGAAAACATCAACATCAAGTGAGCTCACTTGTGTGGAGTGTTAGGAGATTCCAGAGATGTAACAAAAAAAAAATATATCCCTAAGAACCTTGTGGAGGTATAAGCAACACAAATAAGTATTCAAGGACACATCAAAGTACTCCAAAAAGAAAAACAACAATTGGATATTGCACTTGTGCAATTAAAGGTCATATATAAACATATTATCCCATGAAATTGAGCAACATGTGTTGGAGACAAGATAAAAAATTTAAAGGGGGTATGATGTTAGCAAGGTACAAGGCAAAGAGTAAAAGCTACTATAACCTACCACATAGGACTTGTGAAGCATCAAGCCAAAAAGGAAGATAAACTAAGGGGTACCTTATAAGGGTCATGTCTCTATAAGAGACTAATCAGTAATATATGTATGTAGTAGATAATCTATTAGATAGATATCATATAGGGAAAATAACAAGAGACTATACTACAAAGCAGATACTAAGGCCTGCTAATGTAACTAGAATTTAGATATATAAATATATAAGGAGTTATAAGGATTCTATGGATATTGGTGTTATGGATGATTTTTATTCTTATTTAAGGTAGATGTGAGATGTTAGTAGATATAGATTCATGTTGCACATGCTCTCTTCTATCATTGTACCCTCTAGGGTATAAACTAACTATATAAGGGATACCAGGGTACAAATATTTGGATTGTAATTCCCCATTTCCTCTTGCTAACATACCCATAATGCACCATGATTTTTTATTTCTTGGCCTTATGTGTGGTCAACCATGAGAACATGGAGAGAAATTTAACTTTCTTTTGTGGAAGGCATCTTGTATTTGGTATTCTCCACACCCTTTTTCAATGATTTTGATAGTGGAAGATTAGTTGGTGGAGGATCCTTAGGATTTAGTTTGGTGGATTTGGAAGTGATGTTGCTAGGATCAATGTAGGATGATTATTTCTTAGGTGTGGGATTTTTCATGGGTTAGGTGATCAAAAAATGATGAGATTTTTTATAGTTCCCTCCCATCATCTTATAACATTGAAAGGAATGGGAGAAAATATAATGGTTAATTCCATATTTTTTGGGGTGGACAAGAGATATTGGTGAAATATGAATGGGATGAATTTCATGGTATGAATTCATGAATAACCCAAGAGGATGTTATATGGGAGGTCAAGATCAATAAAATGGCATAATATTTGATACAATATGGCTCCCACATCAAAAGGTATGTGAATGGTTTCTAGTAATTCCTATTTCACATCACAATTTTCTTTGATGGTGATTATCTATGAGTTTAATTTCTTTTCTAGATTTCCTAACTATTGTACTAACCTCAATATACAAATATTCAAGCTAGATTTATTGTCTCTGAACATTCTCTTACTTTTATGCTTGGAAATGATGGCTTTGATATATAGTGGTTAGTTATCGGATGGATTAATGGAGGAAAATATATTTGAGATGAATGTGAGGTGATGGTTGGATGAAAAGTGTTTGATAAGTGCTTGTAAGTGCATCAAGTCAATTTCATTTGGAACTCTTGACTCCTATACTAGTACTTGGTTCAATGCCTCCATCTAAATATGTGATACTTTGACGAAATTCATAATTGATATTTGTGTTGGGGTTCTCTCAGCATGTTTAATTATGGTGTACCATCCTTTGGGAGTACTCAACGGAGGCCTTAAGACAATGACTTTTTCACACCTAGTGATGGAACATTTAAAATATTTTATTATGATAGTATTTAGTTTTTCATGGGATTTATTAATGGTGCAAATGATGGAATCCTAGTTTTATAGGATTTTATGGTATTTTATGATGTTGGTGTTGTTAGGAAAAGATGTGTTGTATACCTTGCATAATGTTGTAATATCATTTAATATATTTTGGTGTAGCTATGGTATCTAGGGATGTGTTCATCATATGGGTTAGACATTCTTGAGGCCACTTTATGTGTTTTATGTAATATTGGGATAAATATTTAATGTGGATTTACACATTGGGGGAATATTTAATATTGGGAAAACTTAGTGCCAAAAATTAAATGTGGGGGAAATACTTTTGTAATCTCATGGTATTAGCCACATGTTTTATGTAATACCACTTGGTTGTTTTGTACAAGATTATGTCTATAAGAGCAAGCACATGTGTAGTTATTTAAGGTTGGCTTGTGAGAGCACCTCTTTTAGGTTTCACATGTGAGGGTGTAAAGGATGGTATGGGATGTGTGGCTAAATGCTTATTCACATGGAGTTCATGTAGAGAACTTTATATTTCAAAAATATCATGGAGACTCAAAAGATGTATTGTAATGATTTCATTGCTAAATAATACATGAGTGATGGATGAGTTTGGAGGCTTGGTCTTTCCCTCTTGAGGTTTCTCCCTCTTGACGTTTTTTCCAAGTTATATCTTGTGTAATATTTAATGGTATGTTATATATTCTTTTGAATGTGGATTTTGAGTACTTTTTCAAGCATGATTTTCTCTATTTGGGTTATGTGGAAATTTTCATATATGACCACAAATTTCCTGTTAGGTGCAAGTGACCTAGGCTTGGTTTTTCTTTCTAGAGGAATAATCTTGATCGTGATTAGGGAAGAGATTTTGGGATATCCCCTTTTTTTTTTAAATGAGAATTTTATTCTCATTATTTTGATCTCACCTTAATCAATGAGTTCTTGGATATAATATTTATGTTTCATGCAACTATTGATGGCATAGACTTTGCTCTTATGATAATTACAATATTTATTTTTCTTGAACCATTATGGTTTTAGTTGATTCTCATCAAAAGGGTGTGAGAAGAAAGGTGGTCATGCTTTCTTTAAAAAAAAATTGAAACACAACCTTGATGGGTTATCCTAGCAATATATTATCTCCTTTTAGTTTCTTGTTTTCGATTACTGAATGAAACTGTGGCATTTGGGGGATGTTACAAGTTCTGGATTATTTATATTCACTAACTCTATCACCGACTACATTTTTTTGGTAAATAATTTTAGTTTCTCAATTTGGATTTGATTTGAAGAGAATATTTTTACCAATCCTCTACCAATGAGTTTCTTCTTAATGTATATACCTTTCTCAATTATCTCATCAAAGGTTATAACACGTTATAATTGTCTATGAAACTCCATTTCTAAATTGAGGTTGGTGATAAAATTATGGATGAGTTATTTTCCAAAGTGGTGAAGGGAATCTACTTAAAAGACTTAGAAGGAAGGAGTATAATCTCTCCTTGGCTCATTTTTTAGCATCACAAAAACTCATGATGGGGTGTTGCCACAATAATGGGATACACTTTCTGTGACATCTTGATTTTTTTTTAAATCACATATTTTTCAAAAATATAATGATTTAAGCCTTGAAAGGTTTCATTTAAAATATTTTAATTGAATATGGTTTGATCAAACCCCCTTATATCAAACCCCTTTGGATAGAACCTCGCTATTTTTAAACCATACCTATAATGGAGTCTCCTCTACACCTATCAAAATGTTGATAAGAAACCACTTTTGATTTACCTTTTGGGGGATCAAATGAATTCATTTTAAGTTTATGTTTTGTAAGTATGTAGTCCTTATTATAAGCTTCCCAAAAAGTATAATTTTAAATATATTTAATTTGATTGTTATATTTGTTATTATTTCTCGTGAATGTAGGTTTTCGCTGAAAATCAAGTTCTTTGTTTTGCACGTGGAAAAATAGTAGATTACCAAAAGATATCTATGCTCTTGGTATTGATGTCCTTGATCCAAAAAAAATAATGAATTTTGAATTATACAAAAAAAGTTGTGTTATACAGTAAACCTATGCTTAAATTGTAATTGGTTTGACTTCAAAACCTAACTAAGAAAAAAAATCAATAAAACATTATGAAGCCAAATGAAGGAGCTATATATCGTAGTTACAAATCTAAATTTGAAAAAATTACAATTTTATCCCTCATAGAAAAATGTTATGTGTTATACAGTAAACATCACTCTCTAAAAAATGTTGTTTACTATTAAAAACTAGTTATTGAAGGAGATGGAAAAATAAATACAATTTGATGAACCAATTTTTTTTTTAAATATATATTTAGAATCTACATAAAAAATGTCACAAATCACTAGTTTGCATCATCTTCAAATTCATCACAGTTTAGCAGCTATAAGTGTTTGAAAGTGAAGATTTAGTTAAAAAAATTAGTTCAATGTCAAGTTTGGCCAAAAAGTGTAACCCACAATTGTGGGATCACTCCATGGTTAGTTCATGCTCTGCGTTATAATAAAATTTATTTACAATTTTTTCTCCCAAGCCATAAATTGAGGTGATTGATCGTTTGAGGAGATTCAAAAACCACTCCAATGCTTAACCTCCCAATCTTTAGGGAAATAGTTGAAACAATTAGATGCCATGTATTCAAACTTGATCTATTATGTGTAAAAATATTTGGAAAGTTGCCTTAGCTCTCCTCTTCCCTTCAATTTCTCAATTTTTTGGATTTCAACGAGGGAAGGGATTTATGAGATGGTGCAATTGAAGGGTAGGGACATAGTTCTTCAAATTTATATATTTATTTGTGCCAATCATTTGATGATGTTTTTTCATTTCTTTCCATTATTTATAGAATGGGGTGTCAAGAGGTGGAGGTGTGGTGGCATAAAGTTAGATCAATTTCATTGATGTGGGGGTTTTTATTGATTGAGGTCAGTTTGATGGAATGAAGTGTTTGCAGGGCAACTTTATTTAGTGCCATTGGTGGCAACTTGATGTATGTTATGTTGAGCATGTTGAAAGGATTTTGAGTTATTTTTATGTATTATAATATTAGGGTGGAATGTATTTTTTTGGTTGATATGATTATGAGTTGGATTGTGAGGGTGGATTTGATTTGACTAGAACATGTGATATATTGATCTTGGTTGACTATCATGAATTAGGTTAGTTGGAGTTGATTGGTTTGATCTAGGATTTGGTATGTTTTACTTAATTCTAGTTAGATGGTTGGGTTGGTAGGTTTGTCAAAATGACTTAGGAAATGAAGGTCATATCTTGTGGTGGAATTTGGATCATTTGTGAAGGCTTTTCTTTGGATAATAAGGGGTCTTTTTGTATATGCCTTATTTTTCATGATGTTGTATATAGGGTCATAATGGTTAGATTGGTCATTGGTGTTATCATGTTCATAGTTTGGTGATTTGGTAGGTATTATATTTGTGAGGTTTTCAATATTATAGTTAGAAGGAAAATCAGCCCCTAATTTGATTAGGCACCTAGTTATATTATTCTTGTTTCTTTCTATGAACCTATATATCCAAGCATATCCTTGATTATAATTGATAAATTCATCATAATCATGAGAATATTCAATTTTATTAAGAGTGTCATAATTATTCTCAATGTCATGAGAGAACGATGGTTCTTTTCATTTCATTAAAAATTAGTTTCATCTATATAACCCTTGCATTGGATTAGTCATTCTCTAGGAACAAACTAAAGTTCTTTAGTTCCTAAATAGTGTCTCTAATGTCGCTTTATCCTTGCAAAGCTTGATCTAGTGGTCTCAATTTTATCTCTATGAACTTTTTAGAAGGATTTGTTTGGAAAGGACACCTATATAGTCATAGTTGTGCCTAAACTCCCATACGATCATGATTATGTAATGAGATTTACTAAGTTTTTGGATACTAATAATAGTAGTTCAATGCAAAATAAAACATAAAACACACATCTAGATAAAGGTTTTCATTATATTTTACATTAGAAAAGTAATCCTACCATAAGAGGGTATAAAAGAAATAGGCCAAAGGAAAATTTAAATCTATAAATAGGGAGCCCAACATGCAAAGGAAAAACTAGGCCAAATATTATTTTTGTGACTAGAACCAAATAAAAAATGTACACAAGTCTATATAGTCATAACGAAATTTCTTTAAAAATACACTTAGAAAAAATGTTAATGAACACCATGATCCATAACTAAAAAAAGATACAAAGAGAAGAACAAAATCAAAATATTTAAGATTATCAAGGTTTCAAAATGGCATTATTGATTTTCTTAGTAAAATTACTATGCGAGCAACAATAGTTAGCCAAGTGGGTTCTCACTAGGGAGACCTAGTTTTAAATTCCCAGAGTGAAATATTAATTCTAGAGTGTGAAGTGCAAGCAATAGTCTTATAATAAAAATATATGCAAGATTGTAAATTTCATAGTAAATGTATTATATGAAATGTGTCTAAAACAAAACCCTAAATAATTAGTTATACACACGCACATGTAGTTTTAGACACACCAACCATAAAAGAGTTCTTAAAAAATATTATATCAATTTTTAAAGATAAAATTTTAGATCTCTAATTTTTATAAGGTTTTGTATTGTACTAACTTATTTATTTTTAGAAATAATAACATAAATAAGTTAAACACATGAATTTGATTAATTGATTTCATTTTTATGTCAAGGGACATAACAATGGTAGCACAAGGTTGAGTGTAATGGCATGAGCATGTTAACAAAAGCTATTAAATAGATGATATAAAATAATAATAAAAATACAAAAAAAATAAAGTATACTCATGACAAAGAAATTTTTGATAATTCTATAAGATTTCTACATGTATATTTGTGTGCATGGTTATTTTACTATAGCGAATAATTGGTAAATAAATTAACTATGTCCTTTCTAAGTGAAAGAGTAAATAACTATGCACTTTATAAATGAAATAATAAATATTTTTTTGAAATAATCTTACACATTATTTTTTGATAAAAGTAAATAAAGGGATTTTGAAAGGGCCCCAATAGTTTTACAAAATCAAGAACATATAGAATATTGAAGTCCAACATAACAAATGAGAGACAAAAATAAGGACAAGTAACACTTAGGCTACTACACAAAAGCTACTTACATGACCCAAGAAACACCATTGAAACTAGCAAGTAAGGAAAAACCACCCAAAAAGATACTATTTGAGAAACTTAAATCCACATAACTTGAGAGATATATGAATACTAGCCACAATTTCGCCCATCAAATTGCTAAATTTAGTGTTTTGACCTCCATTTTTTACAATAAAAAAAATCTCATTAGATTTCAAAGAATTTCCTAAGGTTCTTGTTCCTAAGTTTCCAATAGGCATTGTACTTCCATTTTTATTTCTTCATTTAAAGAAAACTTAGGAAATACCAAGTAGCCCGCAAAGAACTAGAAGTAGGAATCCCCACCAACAAAACCCCTTCCAACTCCAATATCCTTTCATTGGTAGACATAATATGATCAAACTCATTTACCATTTTTATGGAGGGATTCTCTTTGTTGCCTTAAGGAATACATAGCTCTTTATTTCATTCCTTCTCTAAGCATTTTTATTCCTCCTACCCAAAAAATAGTGATTAAGAAGCCAACCATAGGGCACAATCAAAAAACATTCCTTGTCACCTAAAACTCAATCTTCTAAATTCATACACCAAATTACAAGAGAAGAATACAAAATTTGATAGCATCTTGTCAACATAAATGTTCACTCAAAATCAAGCATACAAAACTCACTTCCTAGAACTAGTCATAAAATCAACAATAAGCTACCCTAAAGAACTAGCTATACCTAAAAAACCCTCATCTTCCTAATATTCCAATGATAGGCCTAGCAATATAACCCAAATGAGAACCTATTACAATACTTCTTCCTCGGGTCAACATCTAAATTCCATTATTCAAGGAAGATCCTCAATTGCCATAAGAATAAGGACCACTTGAAAGAATTTTAACACAATTAAATTAATTCAAAAAGGAAATAATGAAGAAACCATGAGACATAGGAAAGATCTCAATTTGGATAGATAGTTTCCATTTCCATTGAGCCCATATTCTCACCATATTAATGTAAATGGATTGGCACTAAAAAATCTCCAATGAGAGCATTTTGATACCTAGAGGATGACCTTTCCATCATCGAGTTAGGAACTTTGATTTAAAGGAAGTTTTTTCCCATAACCAATCCTAATAAAACAATGCTTGGGTAGGGATCTCCATAAGCCACATCTACCCAAGATCATAAGAAAATAAAAAGATCTACATGGCTCAACTCTTCATGAACACAAATTTTTTTGGAGGAAAATAGAGTTGGATCCATCAGACTCCCTAATTGCCAAAGTCAAAGCATCAAAATTATAATAGATCCTACTAGATAGGACATATGTTATGTATCCCCCTCCAAACAAGGGGAAGGGAGGCCTCACATCCATCCCACTTGAAGTGAACCCAAGCTCAATAGTTAAACTAAGAAATAGAGCCATGACCTCTCCAATTTAGACCAAATCTTGGAATATCACAGCACATATCCCAATGGAGATCATAGAGAAGGAAGCTTGTCCACAAACCCTACCTCATCCCATTGACATTATAATACCTCCATCTACAAAAAGAACACTCCCAACAATAGTCTTAATAATAATAAAATCATGGCCACTTGTTGAGCCTCAAACCATAAATCCAATAAACATTCTTCCTTCTCCTCAAGGTTTCTCCTCCAATCACCGGCTACTTTATTACCCCGCTAGTCAACCTCACTATCATCATCCTCCTTGTCACCTTTATCATTGCCATCCTCCTCTAGAATCTACAAAGTTTTCCATCTCAACAAAGATCCAAAACTTCACTTCTTGTTTAACATACTTTCTTCCTACTCAACATACTTTATACAAATACTACAAATAAATTTTAAAATCTTTTTTTTTTAAATTTTAAAAAATAAAGTAAATATTATATTTATCAAATAATAAGTAAAAATTTAGACATCTTAATTAAATTTTAGTACATAGTTTTTAAGTAATTATGTAGCTTAATATATATTAAATAAAATTTTAGAAACATTTAATAGTATATTTAAAATAAAAACAGAGTAAATATTCATTTATAAATTATTTATAAATATTAAATAATATAGTGAGTATTTTTGTTTTAAATATCATCTTTCAAAAAATAAATTGATAAGTAATATTATTGAAATAGTTTTTTCTTTAGGCAAAAGGCTAATAGCCTATATAATATATTAATAATAATAGTACGTAAATACAAAAGTGTTCAAGAGGGAAAACCACAACCACAAAACCCGAAGTCCAATCTTCTTACTGCTTCCCTTTTGGGGGGTCAAGGATTGAGGGTCCCTCATACCCTTTACATCGCTTTGCAAACCACAACCACAAATTATGAAGTACGGTCTTCATGCTGCTTTCATTCTTATAGTTTCCCTTTTTCGAGGGTTGAGAGTCATGGATTCCTCATATCCTTTACACCACTTCGTGAACCGCAACCACAAAGTTCAATTATTGCTTCCCTTTTTTGGGGGTTGAGGATCATGGATCAGTAGTTTGCATCATCTTAAAATTCCTCATGGTATAGCCGCTATAGGTGCTCGAAAGTGAAGATTTAGTAAAAAAAAGTTAGTTCAATGTCTAGTTTGGCCAAAAATTGTAAACCGGTATTGTAGGATCACCCATCACTTCATAAAACGCAATCACAAAGCCTGAAGTCCGGTCTTCTTCTTGGTTCCTTTCTTACTACTTCCCTTTTTCGAGGTTCGAGGGTCGGGGGTCAAGGATCCCTTATACCCTTTATATTGCTTCACAAACCGCAACCACAAAACCTAAAGTATGATCTTATTACTGCTTCCCTTTTTGGGGGTCAGAGATTGGGGATCCCACATACCCTTTACACCACTTCACAAACCGCAACCACAAAGCCTAAAGTTTGAAACCCAATCGGACTTAGTGAAATGCAAGACCTTCTTACTACTTCCCTTTTTCGGGGGTCGAGGATCAGGGATCCCTCATACCCATTACACTGCTTAAACATCGCAAGCTGCAACCACAAAGCCCAAAGTCCAAGACTCGATCAGAAAATGAAATTTGACTAACTCCTTCACTTTTTCGAATGCCAAAAATCCGACCTCCGATCTTCGAAAGTCCGATGCCCAATTTTGATCAACTTTCTAATTTCCTTTGCCTGTGACCTTTTCCATATTTTGACTAAAAACATGTTGAAATTGCTCAATGAAAAAACAAAATGAGAAGCTCGACTTACCTTTAGTCTTGTCGGGGTTTAGGTTTCTCTCGGGCTTTAGATTTCTCTTCTACCTTCCTTCTCTTATGTGAAAGCCAAAAAAACTAACCTCCAATCTCCAAAATTCTAATGCCCAACTTTGTCAACTTACTAAGGCATTTTTTAGGTACGAGTTAACCAATATCTCCAATGTTTGATATCAAAGGGATTCATTTGGAGCCCATATTATTGCTCTACTTCCCCTAATTCTATTTCTAGGCATTAGGCTCCCATATTTAATTATGTTGCAATTCTATCTTGCTCAATTAGCCCATTTAAATGAGGATATGCTCCTAAACTGCAAGTTTTATTTGCAATTGAGACCACTTGATTATCATACCCCATTTTTGCAAGGTAATTTGTGACCTTATTACCCTCACGATATTTATGAGTAATGTGATATGGTTGCAACTTATTTATCAAAAGCCATACCTTCTATAGAATATAATTCAAATTCCAACTTTGACTCCTCCTTTCTTTGCATAAATTTATAACAATCAGAGAATCCCCTTCTATATGTAGCTTTGGAAAACCAAGTTTGATAGCAAGTTGTAGCCCCAACAACATTGCTAGAGCTTCTATTGTAGGGAGCTGAAAGGACTTAGCCACTACCACTGTACCAAATGAATCTCGAATGTAGACTCCTTCCCTTGAGATTCTTGGATTCCCTCTTAAAGCCCCATTGAAATTCAACTTATGAAAACCTTGAGGAGGTAGTTTCCATTTAATCAAGCTCCTATCCAACTTTGTATTTATGAAATTTTGTAAGATACCCTTAAAAGGAAAGATTGTATACTCCCAATTCTACAAAATATTGCTATCCTAATTTGTTAACATTGAATTAACATTCTTGCGTTCTTGAACTGTGCATTAAAAAAAATTGAAACTATTTTCTCAATTTTCAAAATATTACAGCTAACTAAAGAAACTTTTTTCTTGAAGATGCGCTTATTCCTCTCTCACCAAATGGACCAAACAACTATTATAGGAATGACTCTCCAAATACTAGTGAATAAATATTTCTTATATAAGACCGGCCAACTTTGAAATAATTCCCAAATATTTTGTGGTAGTGGAAGATACAAATTCAATTTATGTTTGATGAATTCCCAACAACATTGTGCATATGGGAAATTTAAGAAAAAATTATCAGCGTCTTCTAATAATTCATTACATAAGACACAATTAAAAGGATTTGCCATCCCTAATTTTATCAGCCTCTCACTTGTCAACACTCTTCCTTTTAGGACTAACCATCCAAATTTTCTTGATTTGGGGAGAACTCTATCATTCCAACAAAATGAGTATGCTCTTTGTGATAGTAAATGATCAGGATTATTAAGTAAAACTTTGTACCTTTGCTTTACCGAATTTCCATTTTTTGTAGGGGCCCATATAACCCTATCTGGCTTGGTTGAAAAGAACACCACTCTATCCTTTAACAAGTTTTGGATGAGAACCTAATTTGTAGTAAAAAATGTAGTACATGACAAATCTTTCTAGGATACCTTTCCTATTAACCTATCTACCTTCCCTACATAATATTTTAACTTTTCCCCCATACACTGATTAATATGCCCCTTGCAGCTTGCAATTCCTGAATATTCTGAAGCGGAAGGAAGCCATTCCATGAATCCGACCAAAATTTTACCTCTTCCCCATTATGGAATTCCCATGTTAAGTATGAATTGATGACTTTCCTACAAGAGATTAACAAATTCCACATAGATGACCCTTCTAGTGGGTTTGAGTTTGTAAATATTATCATTGGATTGTCACAATCTAAATACTTTTCTTGTAGTAACTTACACCATTTTGAATCTGACTTATGGAACATTTTCCATACCAACTTTGCACCAAAAGCTAAATTTATGCTCAAAATATCTTAGATACCTGCTCCCCCTTTCATCTTTTCCACTGCCATGTTTTGCAGAGAGATGAGCGGTACCTTTTTCTAATCATTCATGTTTCCTTTCCAAAGGAAATTTCTAATAATCTTTTCAATTTGTAGCACAACTGATTTTGGACCTTTAAGAACTGCCAAGAAGTAATTTGGGATGGCTACTAAAGACTATTTTAATCAACATGATATGTCCTGCTAATGACAACCACCTAGCCTTCCACACCAAGATCTTTGAATTTAATTTATCAATGACTTTTACCCAGTACGAAATCTTATTATCCCCTACAAAAAAATGAATTCCCATATATGTACAAGGAAGCTCAGCTAATTGAAACCACAATTCCTTCATAATTTTTCTCTTTATTGCTACCTTTGTATTCAATACATATATCTTTGATTTTTTTGCATTAAATTTTTGCCCAGATGTTGATGCATATTTTTCTAAGACCTCATTTATTTGAGAAGCTTCTACCATAGAATATTTCCCAAATAGAATTGTGACGTTAGCAAAGAGGGAGTGAGTTATTGAAAATCATGTATGTGGAATCTCTACCCTATGTCACAATCCTTGGCAATGCCTTTGTTGAATTTCCCTACTTAACGCTTTTGCCATGATATTGAAGAGGAATGGAGATAATGGATCCCCTTTCCTTACCCGAGCCATTAATAATAACTAAAAATTTAGCCCCTGACAAATAAGAATGAATCCATTTACACCACTTTTTTTCAAATCCAAATTTTGAGAGAACTTTCATCAAAAATTCCAATCCACTCTATCATATGCTTTCATCATGTCCAATTTGACAATTAAAGTAGGTAAATGGTTTGTGTTAATTAAATACAATACTTCGTGAGCAAAAATTGCCCCTTCAACAGTTTCCCTCCCTAGCACAAATCCTCCTTGTTCTTGGGAAATAATAGATGAAATGAAGAGTTGCAATCTGAGATAGATTGTTTTTGTAAATATCTTATAAAGTGTATTGCAAAGTGAGATTGGCCTAAAGCCTAAAAAAGTTTTGGGATCCTTAACTTTTTACAAGATAGCAATATTTGTTACATTGAACTATTCCAGCATTGTACTCATTCTTCTTGACTCTTTTATAGCCAAAAGAATATCAAAAACCACTACTTCCCAACATTTTTGAAAAAATATGGCTATGAAACTATATAGCCCTGGTGCTTTATTCGGTGGCAAGGAGAATACTACATTCTTCAATTCTTCTAGTGTAAATGGCTTCAACAAACCCTTATTAATTTCCTCACCAATAATCTTTGGAATCACATCTAATAGCTCCTCTTCATCCTTCAAACTTTGAAAATTCTTTCTTTGAGGTGCAGAGAGCAAAGTAGAAAAGAATTTCACTCCTTCCTACTGAATATCAGACTCCTTTGTGAGAAACCTTCCTTCCACTACACTATTAATTGAAAAAAATTTGTTAGCAACCTTTTTGATCTAAGTGGATGGGTGGAAATATTTAGTATTACAATCTCCTTCCTTCAACCATATCTCTTTGGACTTCTACCTCCAATAAATTTCCTCTCGTTCACTTAACTCTTCCCATTCTGCCTACAAATTTTTCTTCTTATCAAAATTTGAATCATCCAAACCATTCTTTATGATGTGCTTGTGGATTTTAGATAATTCCTTAAAAACCTCTTCTTTTTGCTAGAAAATATTTTTACAAACCTGTATATTCCAAGCTTTAATTTGTTGTTTTACAAATTGCAGCTTTCTACAGAATTGATACAATTTTGTACCCCTCTGATAAGGTGGGATTTCTCACCATTGATGCAATAATAATAATAAAAATTGAGTGTCTCAACCACATCTTATGGTCTTGCAAATCAAAATTGTGTCCGCTCCACAAACATCTAACTAATGCTTGATTTGAGCTTGTTTTTTAGAGGCATTAATTCCCCTAACATTCCATGAAATTGTCTTCATTGCACTCGAGGAGAGAAATAGGCTCTCCTTGGGTGCTTGGTCATAGACATAACAATATTGCCATCAAGAGCTTTTTGAATTCCTATTGCTATCTCTTCCTTCAATTTCTCTGCATTGGACTTTTTGCCTCTCTTAGAGATTTCTTTAACACTTGTTGGCTTGTTAGAGTTTGTGAGAGACAAGGTTAGAGAATAAACAAACTCTGCCAATTGATCATCCTCATTGTTTACCCATGCCACCATGGTTCCAATTTTAGGACCCCGATCTAGTACCAATGACTCTTCCTTCAATTCTGGGTGCTGCCACAATACTGGTTTACAATTTCTAAGAGATCCTATTTTTTGTTGAAACCACATATTTTTAGAAAATATAATGATTTAACCCTTGAAAAGTTCCATTTAAAGGATTCCAATTGAAGAGGGTTTGATCAAACCATCTTAGATCAAACCCCCTTAGAAAGAACCTCACTAGTTTTAAACCATACATATAAGAGATTCTCCTTTACACCTATCAAAATGTTGATTAAAAACCACTTTTGATTTACATTTTGGGGGATCAAATGAATTCATTTCAATTTCTTTGTAAGTTTTTAGTCCTTATTATAAGCTTCCAAAAAAGTATAATTTTAAATAAAATAAAATTGATTATTATGTTTATTTATTATTTCTTGTGAATGTAGGTTTTTCATCGAAAATCAAGCTCTTTGTTCTACACATGTGGAAAAATAGTAGATTATAAAAAAAAAATGAAAAATATTAGTGCACTAGATATTGAAGTCCTTGATCCAACAAAAAAAAATTGAATTTCGATACATACAAAGAAATTTATGTTGTATACGGTCCACCTATGTTTGAATTGAAATTGGTTTGACTTTGAAATTTGATTAAGAAAAAAATATTCAATAAAACACTATGAAACCAAATGAAAGCACTAGATACCGTAGTTACATATCTAAATTCAAAAAAAAAAAAAAATTATCCTTCATGGAAAAAAAATTATGTTGTATATGGTGAACATCACTCCTTAAAAATGGTGTAGAGCAAGTTGGAAGCATGAAGAATTCTTGTTTACACCATAAACTATCATTTACTGTTCCTTAGTGATATTTGATTGTTCTTGCCTCACTGCTCCAATATGTAACTTTGATTGTTGCTCCTTCATTGTTTGAGAGGCTACCTTAGACGATGTATTTTCCTAACATACCCTCTCCTGCTTCTCTAGCATGTTACATTCCTCCCTTTTTGCATAAATACTACTACAATGTTCCGAAGAATGATACTTTGCGCAAGTGTTTTCAGGTGTTTCTACTATAATATGGTGTGTCCCCAATCCATATTTTGATGTATTTGTATTTGAGAAAGCATTGGATTTGTGGCATTTAACATTATACAGACCCTTACCAGCTTTGATGGGTTATGAAAAAAGACTTGTCGTGTTTGAGAAAAAACCCTATTTGATTTGCCATTATTTCTATTAGTTGTAGTTCTATATATTCTAGTGGTAAAGCCTACAATTGTATCTAGACAGTTCTAAACCTAATGATTAGATCATCTTGCTTAAATTTTGGAAACCAAGGTTGCATATAAAGACCAAATCCCTCGAATACCCAGGATTTAACTTTGTAAATAGAATCTATATCAAAATTTTCATGAAAAAGCACAATAAAGACACCCTTTTCTTTATCAAGATAGAAAACCTTTGAAATCCCTACCCATTCATGAAATAGAAAATCTTGTAAAACATCTAGTTCAAGTGTGAGATTCCAAAACTTACAAATTAAAGCTTTGTTATGCAGATCTTGAACTTGAGGTTGCAGCAATTTTTTTGTTAGGGTGATCTTCATAGTGCCCTTTTGATCTGAAAGTAGCATTTTCTCACTTCCTATCCTATGCTCTTGAACTAGTGTCATCACTTATTAGATAGGTATTATTGAAATAGTAATGTAGTTAAGATATTAGATATATTAATAAATAATATATGATAATCTATAAACTAAGATATTTTAAATATATTTATCTAAACAATGTTTCTATGTCAATTTTGAGACATCTATTATAAATAACAAATTTAATATAAATATTTTAAATACATCTAACTTGATATCTTTCAACATCTTTAAAATAGATGTATTTAAGATATCTACTATTAATTAAATATTAGATATAAAATAATTTATTATATATTAATTTTAGAAAGAACTAGTAAACAATATCTACCTTCATTATAATAGTAAAAAGTAGAGATATGTTTGGGGATGACCCTGTAGTGTGACGGTAAGTCACAAGCCCTATTGAGAGGGCGTTCACATTTCGAGCCTCACCAATGCTTGTAGGTACGAAGGACTAATGATTGAACGTGGTTGCATGCTAGACAAGAAGGTTGTCACAAATTGTTGGTCGATGGGTGGAAGGCTGCAGATAGAGTAAGGTGGTCAAGTGTAGTGTGGGATCGAAGGAGGTAGGATTTACACTGCGGGTGGGGAGCTCTAGAGGAGATAACATAGCAAGAGACTCTGAGGTGGCACATAGAAGATCAAGAGGACTGCAGGAGAGACGAGCGGAAGAAAGGGAAATGCCCGAGGAGAAAACAAAGAAATGGGAGGATGGATGGACCGGATGAGGAAGCACCGAGAAAATAAGAAACCAACGAGGAATGTGTGGGCTTGAAGAGATATGGAGGTGCAACAAGGATATGGAAGGCCATAGAGAAATGAAAGGAAGGAAAGGAGGCCCAAAGGAGGAGATAAGGTTGTGAGGCATGGAGAGATAAGAAGGAGCAGCAAGGTGATGGAGGCTTATAGAGAGATGAGAGGAAAGAAAAAGGGAGGCCCGAGGAGGAAGTAGAGAGATGGGAGGATGGACGGAAGAAGGAGGGGTAGATACGGTGGTCAAAGCAAACCTCACTTCAATTAGCTCTCTAAAGGAGATTTGGATGCTCAACTATAAACTTTTGGAAGGAATCAAATTTCTTGTTGCAAATGATACCAAAAAATAAGAAATCAATGAGGAATGTATGGGATTGAAGAGATATGGAGGCACAACAAGGAGATGGAAGGCCATAGAGAAAGGAAAGGAAGGGAGGGAGGCCTGAAGGAGGAGATAAGGTTGTGAGGCATGGAGAGATAAGAAGGAGTAGCAAGGTGATGGAGGCCTATAGAGAGATGAGAGGAAAGAAAAAGGGAGGATCGAGGAGGAAGCAGAGAGATGGGAGGATGGACGGAAGAAGGAGGGGTAGATACGGTGGTTAGGTGTTTGAATCAGAAAAACACTTATGAATAAAAAAACAATAAAAATAGAGATGTGTTGAAAAGTGCTTGATTGTTTGAAGAAGCTTGGAGTTTACAAAATGAAGCATATAAAAGTCAATAAATATCTTTCTTAAAAATTAATAATTAGGTTATGCAACTTATAGTAGTAATTGTTAGATTTGTTTTATATAAGTAATGATTTTATTGTTTCATGTTATTTTATATTATTTTTTAATTTAAAATTTTATTATTAGAAATATTCATTTTAAATTATTTGTTATTTTGATGTAAAAAAATCTATATTTAATAAATATTTTTTTTAGTTTGTAAGTTACTATAAGGTTAGTTCTCTTTCTATCAAGTTCTACAGTATTCCTTGGAAAGGACTACAGGAAAATTTTGAAATTACAAAGATTGGAGGAAGAGAAAACCTCACTTCAATTAGCTCTCTAAAGGACATTTGGATGCTCATTTACAAACTTTTGGAAGCAATCAAATTTCTTGTTGCAAATGATACCAAAAAATAAGAAACCAACGAGCAATGTGTGGGCTCAAAGAGATATGGAGGTGCAACAAGGAGATGGAAGGCCATAGAGAAATGAAAGGAAGGGAGGCCCGAAGGAGGAGATAAGGTTGTGAGGCATGAAGAGATAAGAAGGAGCAGCAAGGTGATGGAGGCCTATAGAGAGATGAGAGGAAAGAAAAAGGGAGGCCCGAGGAGGAAGTAGAGAGATGGAAGGATGGACAGAAGAAATAGGGGTAGATATGGTGGTCAAAGCAAACCTCACTTCAATTAGCTCTCTAAAGGAGATTTGGATGCTCAACTACAAACTTTTGGAAGGAATCAAATTTCTTGTTGCAAATGATACCAAAAACCAAGAAACCAACAAGGAATGTGTGGGCTCGAAGAGATATGGAGGAGCAACAAGGAGATGGAATGCCATAGAGAAATGAAAGGAAGGAAGGGAGGCCCGAAGGAGGAGATAAGGTTGTGAGGCATGGAGAGATAAGAAGGAGCAGCAAGGTGATGGAGGCCTATAAAGAGATGAGAGGAAAGAAAAAGGGAGGCCCAAGGAGGAAGCAGAGAGATGGGAGGATGGACGGAAGAAGGAGAGGTAGTTACTGTGGTCAGAGCAAACCTCACTTCAATTAGCTCTCTAAAGGAGATTTGGATGCTCAACTACAATATTTTGGAAGGAATCAAATTTCTTGTTGTAAATGATACCAAAAAATAATAAACCAACGAGGAATGTGTGGGCTTGAAGAGATATGGAGGCATAACAAGGAGATGGAAGGCCATAGAGAAACGAAAGGAAGGAAGGGATGCCCGAAGGAGGAGATAAGGTTGTCAGTAATGGAGAGATAAGAAGGAACAGCAAGGTGATGGAGGCCTATAGAGAGATGAGAGGAAAGAAAAAGGGAGGTCCGAGGAGGAAGCAGAGAGATGGGAGGATGGATGGAAGGAGGGGTAGATATGGTGGTTAGGTGTTCGAATAAGAAAAACGCTTACAAATAAAAAAAACAATAAAAATAGAGATGTGTTGAAAATTTCTTGATAGTTTGAAGAAGCTTGGAGTTTACAAAATGAAGCATATAAAAGTCAATAAATATCTTTCTTAAAAATTAATAATTAGGTTATGCAACTTATAGTAGTAATTGTTAGATTTGTTTTATATAAGTAATGATTTTATTGTTTCATGTTATTTTATATCATTTTTTTAATTTAAAATTTTATTATTAGAAATATTCATTTTAAATTATTTGTTATTTTGATGTAAAAAAATATTTAATAAAGATTTTTTTTAGCTTGTAAGTTACTATAAGGTTAGTTCTCTTTCTATCAAGTTCTAAAGTATTCCTTGGAAAGGATTACAGGAAAATTTTGAAATTACAAAGATTGGAGGAAGAGCAAACCTCACTTCAATTAGCTCTCTAAAGGAGATTTGGATGGTCAACTACAAACTTTTGGAAGGAATCAAATTTCTTGATGCAAATGATACCAAAAAATAAGAAACCAACAAGGAATGTGTGGGCTCGAAGAGATATGGAGGTGCAATAAGGAGATGGAAGGCCATAGAGAAATGAAAGGAAGGAAGGGAGGCCCAAAGGAGGAGATAAGGTTGTGAGGCATGGAGAGATAAGAAGGAGCAGCAAGGTGATGGAGGCCTATAGAGAGATGAGAGGAAAGAAAAAGGGAGGCCCAAGGAGGAAGCAGAGAGATGGGAGGATGGACGGAAGGAGGGGTAGATACGGTGGTCAGAGCAAACCTCACTTCAATTAGCTCTCTAAAGGATATTTGGATGCTCAACTACAAACTTTTGGAAGGAATCAAATTTCTTGTTGTAAATAATACCAAAACATAAGAAACCAACGAGGAATGTGTGGGCTCGAAGATATATGGAGGCACAACAAGGAGATGGAAGGCCATAGAGAAACGAAAGCAAGGAAGGGAGGCCCGTAGGAGGAGATAAGGTTGTGAGGCATGGAGAGATAAGAAGGAGCAGCAAGGTGATGGAGGCCTATAGAGAGATGGGAGGAAAGAAAAAGGGAGGCCCGAGGAGGAAGCAGAGAGATGGGAGGATGGACGAAAGAAGGAGGGATAGATATAGTGGTTAGGTGTTCGAATCAGAAAAATGCTTACGAATAAAAAAAACAATAAAAATAGAGATGTGTTGAAAAGTGCTTGATAGTTTGAAGAAGCTTGAGTTTACAAAATGAAGCATATAAAAGTCAATAAATATCTTTCTTAAAAATTAATAATTAGGTTATGCAACTTATAGTAGTAATTGTTAGATTTGTTTTATATAAGTAATGATTTTATTGTTTCATGTTATTTTATATCATTTTTTAATTTAAAATTTTATTATTAGAAATATTCATTTTAAATTATTTGTTATTTTGATGTAAAAAAATCTATATTTAATAAAGATTTTTTTTAGTTTGTAAGTTACTATAAGGTTAGTTCTCTTTCTATCAAGTTCTACAGTATTCCTTGGAAAGGATTACAGGAAAATTTTGAAATTACAAAGATTGGAGGAAGAGCAAACCTCACTTCAATTAGCTCTCTAAAGGAGATTTGGATGGTCATTTACAAACTTTTGGAAGGAATCAAATTTCTTGCTGCAAATGATACCAAAAAATAAGAAACCAACAAGGAATGTGTGGGATCGAAGAGATATGGAGGCGCAACAAGGAGATGGAAGGCCATAGAGAAACAAAAGGAAGGAAGGGAGGCCCGAAGGAAGAGATAAGGTTGTGAGGCATGGAGAGATAAGAAGGAGCAGCAAGGTGATGGAGGCCTATAGAGAGATGAGAGGAAAGAAAAAGGGAGGCCCAAGGAGGAAGCAGAGAGATGCGAGGATGGACGGAAGAAGGAGGGGTAGATACAGTGCTCAAAGCAAACCTCACTTCAATTAGCTCTCTAAAGGAGATTTGGATGCTCAACTACAAACTTTTGGAAGGAATCAAATTTCTTGTTGCAAATGATACCAAAAAATAAGAAACCAACAAGGAATGTGTGGGCTCGAAGAGATATGGAGGCGCAACAAGGAGATGGAAGGCCATAGAGAAACGAAAGGAAGGAAGGGATGCCTGAAGGAGGAGATAAGGTTGTGAGGCATGGAGAGAGAAGAAGGAGCAGCAAGGTGATGGAGGCCTATAGAGAGATGAGAGGAAAGAAAAAGGGAGGCCCGAGGAGGAAGCAGAGAGATGGGAGGATGGACGAAAGAAGGAGGGGTAGATATGGTGGTCAGGTGTTCGAATCAGAAAAATGCTTACGAATAAAAAAATAATAAAAATAGAGATGTGTTGAAAAGTGCTTGATTGTTTGAAGAAGCTTGGAGTTTACAAAATGAAGCATATAAAAGTCAATAAATATCTTTCTGAAAAATTAATAATTAGGTTATGCAACTTATAGTATTAATTGTTAGATTTGTTTTATATAAGTAATGATTTTATTGTTTCATGTTATTTTATATCATTTTTTAATTTAAAATTTTATTATTAGAAATATTCATTTTAAATTATTTGTTATTTTGATGTAAAAAAATCTATATTTAATAAATATTTTTTTAGTTTGTAAGTTACTATAAGGTTAGTTCTCTTTCTATCAAGTTCTACAGTATTCCTTGGAAAGGATTACAGGAAAATTTTGAAATTACTAAGATTGGAGGAAGAGAAAACCTCACTTCAATTAGCTCTCTAAAGGAGATTTGGATGCTCATTTACAAACTTTTGGAAGGAATCAAATTTCTTGTTGCAAATGATACCAAAAAATAAGAAACCAACGAGGAATGTGTGGGCTTGAAGAGATACAAAGGCACAACAAGGAGATGGAAGGCCATAGAGAAACAAAAGGAAGGAAGGGAGGCCCGAAGGAAGAGATAAGGTTGTGAGGCATGGAGAGATAAGAAGGAGCAGCAAGGTGATGGAGGCCTATAGAGAGATGAGAGGAAAGAAAAAGGGAGGCCCGAGGAGGAAGCAGAGAGATGGGAGGATGGACGGAAGAAGGAGGGTTAGATACGGTGGTCAGAGCAAACCTCACTTCAATTGGCTCTCTAAAGGAGATTTGGATGCTCAACTACAAACTTTTGGAAGGAATCAAATTTCTTGTTGCAAATGATACCAAAAAATAAGAAACCAACGAGGAATGTGTCGACTCGAAGAGATATGGAGGCACAACAAGGAGATGCAAGGCCATAGAGAAACGAAAGGAAGGAAGGGAGGCCCGAAGGAGGAGATAAGGTTGTGAGGCATGGAGAGATAAGAAGGAGCATCAAGGTGATGGAGGCCTATAGATAGATGAGAGGAAAGAAAAAGGGAGGCCCAAGGAGGAAGTAGAGAGATGGGAGGATGGACGGAAGAAGGAGGGGTAGATACGGTGGTCAGGTGTTTGAATCAGAAAAATGCTTACGAATAAAAATAATAATAAAAATAGAGATGTGTTGAAAAGTGCTTGATAGTTTGAAGAAGCTTGGAGTTTACAAAATGAAGCATATAAAAGTCAATAAATATCTTTCTTAAAAATTAATAATTAGGTTATGCAACTTATAGTAGTAATTGTTAGATTTGTTTTATATAAGTATTGATTTTATTGTTTCATGTTATTTTATATCATTTTTTAATTTAAAATTTTATTATTAGAAATATTCATTTTAAATTATTTGTTATTTTGATGTAAAAAAATCTATATTTAATAAAGATTTTTTTTAGTTTGTAAGTTACTATAAGGTTAGTTCTCTTTCTATCAAGTTCTACAGTATTCCTTGGAAAGGATTACAGGAAAATTTTGAAATTACAAAGATTGGAGGAAGAGCAAACCTCACTTCAATTAGCTCTCTAAAGGAGATTTGGATGGTCAACTACAAACTTTTGGATGGAATCAAATTTCTTGTTGCAAATGATACCAAAAAATAAGAAACCAACGAGGAATGTGTCGGCTCGAAGAGATATGGAGGTGCAACAAGGAGATGGAAGGCCATAGAGAAACGAAAGGAAGGAAGGGAGGCCTGAAGGAGGAGATAAGGTTGTGAGGCATGGAGAGATAAGAAGGAGCAGCAAGGTGATGGAGGCCTATAGAGAGATGAGAGGAAAGAAAAAGGGAGGCCCAAGGAGGAAGCAGAGAGATGGGAGGATGGACGGAAGGAGGGGTAGATACGATGGTCAGAGCAAACCTCACTTCAATTAGCTCTCTAAAGGAGATTTGGATGCTCAACTACAAACTTTTGGAAGGAATCAAATTTCTTGTTGCAAATGATACCAAAAAATAAGAAACCAACGAGGAATGTGTGGGCTCGAAGAGATATGAAGGCGCAACAAGGAGATGGAAGGCAGTAGAGAAACGAAAGGAAGGAAGGGAGGTCCGAAGGAGGAGATAAGGTTGTGAGGCATGGAGAGATAAGAAAGAGCAGCAAGGTGATGGAGGCCTATAGAGAGATGAGAGGAAAGAAAAAGGGAGGCCTGAGGAGGAAGCAGAGAGATGGGAGGATGGATAGAAGAAGGAGGGGTAGATACCGTGGTCAGGTGTTCGAATCAGAAAAACGCTTACGAATTAAAAAAACAATAAAAATAGAGATGTGTTGAAAAGTGCTTGATAGTTTGAAGAAGCTTGGAGTTTACAAAATGAAGCATATAAACGTCAATAAATATCTTTCTAAAAAAATAATAATTAGGTTATGCAACTTATAGTAGTAATTGTTAGATTTGTTTTATATAAGTAATGATTTTATTGTTTCATGTTATTTTATATCATTTTTTAATTTAAATTTTTATTATTAGAAATATTCATTTTAAATTATTTGTTATTTTGATGTAAAAAAATCTATATTTAATAAAGATTTTTTTTAGTTTGTAAGTTACTATAAGGTTAGTTCTCTTTCTATCAAGTTCTACAGAAAATTTTGAAATTAAAAAGATTGGAGGAAGAGCAAACCTCACTTCAATTAACTCTCTAAAGGAGATTTGGATGCTCAACTACAAACTTTTGGAAGGAATCAAATATCTTGTTGCAAATGATACCTTCCATGAATAACTCTAAACTTAGACATAGATATTTGTCCTTCAACAACTCCTTGCACTTTGAAGACTCCACCATAATTAAGATAATTAATTAAAATTGTGTTAATGCAATTTTATTTATTCAATTAGAAATATGAAGTTTTAATATAATAAAATTAGATGTTTTTTTATTAGATAAATAAGAGAAATAAGGGTTCCTATCTTTTCAAAGCTTGAAGGTAAAAGTTTACTTCAAAAACAACAAAATATTTAATAGTCAAATCTAGAAACTACAATAACACACACAGTGTTTAATGGATAGAGGAGCCAACCAAACCCCTAAATTCATAAATTGCTTCTCTTTCTTCAAAACCCTGTGTAATTTAATATTAAGAGAAAATGTACTCCTTTATAATTTCCTTGAAAATTAAAATTACTTTTTAAAATGAATTACCTAGAGTTTGGTTTACTTTAATATTTTTTACTTTTTATTAAATTAAAAAGAAGAAACTTTTATTCTCAAATACATTGTATATTTTTTTTAATAATATTTATTATGTTTTTAAATTTTCATTTTTAAATGTTCATTGTTTTAATAAATTATTTTTAAAATTAAATAGATATTGATAAATGATTATTTTTACTTTAATTAAATGTTAAATATTATTATCCATTATTATCCGAAATTGTTATAATTATATATTAGTTTTAACAAGACCGACTAAGAATATCTATCTACACTTCATCTATTATAATGATATATATGGATGAAAAAATTTCTAATGCAACACATTCAAAAACGTATTTGTTGTAAAATAGTTTGAAGTTTTTCAAAAGTAGTTTAAAGTTCTTCAAAAGTGGTCCCAAGAGAGTGATTTGAAGAAATTTGGCCTATACAGAATGAGCATAGAAATAGGTAAATTATTTAATGTAAATGTTAGTTCACTGTTTCATGTTATTTTAGATTTGTTTATATTGTAAATTTTATTTGTTAGAAATATTTATAGTTGGTATGAGATTCTACAGTTCATGAAGTTGCGATGTTGAGCTTTTGGATTCAACTCTGTGTATACATGAAGAATCCAAATATTTTTAAAAATATACAAGTTCAATCCAAAAGCTTTGGATTCAACTGTGTACAGAGTTGAAACCAAAAGCTAAACATCCCAAGAAATATCTATTTCAAATTATCTATTAGTTTAATATATTAAAAAATTAATATATCTAACAAAGATAAAATTAACTAAAAATAATCTATCAACCAAATTTTATTTATTAAATTAAATTAATAAAATTTCAATATAAGAAAATTAGATGGTTGAGATTAGAAAACTATTATGTAACAAAATTAGATTATTGAAATTTAGAAAACTATCCTTTCTAATTTTATTTTTAGGATGTTTGACATAAAACCCTCCCAAAACAATAATAATTCACAAATTTCAACCCATAGTATCAAAACAAAATCATAAAAAATTAAATTATTTATTAAAATTAATTAGAATTAAAATATTATATCAAGTAAATAATTTTAAATTTTTTAAATAATTAAAAATAATAAACTTTAATTTTCAAATGCTTAAGTGACTCTAACCTAAAATATAATAGTTAAAATTATCTTACTACAATTATTTCTTTCCATCAGATTTAAAACATATATTATTATAAAAAACAAAAAACAAAAACTTTTTTAATATTAAAATGTTTAATTTTTAATATCAATAATTTTCTTTTTAAATACAATTAAAAAAAATTAATGCATTAATTTTTTATAATTTTAACGAATTTGGTACTATAAAATTTTAAAATTCTTCAAACTTATTAATTATTTAATTGTAACTGCTAATAACTCAATTATAATGATTTCATTTTGATCCTTTTATAATACTTGAATAATTTTATCTACAAATTTAGGTTTCCATAAAATTAGAATGATTTTATCTATAAATTTAGGTTTTTATAAAATCAGACTTTTTAAAGGGTTCAAGCCTGGAATGGTGCAGCGGTTCCCTGAAGGCTTTGAATTATTTAGCTGTTAGAGAATTGCTTATAAATTTAAATTTATTTTGTCCATGGAAGCTGATCCTAATTCTGTTTCTCAAAATGTTGGAGACAGCAACTGGAGTTTTTCTTTACACGATTTATGCAAGATGCATGAGATTTCTGTCGGTTCAGAACATTTTAAACATATTTGCTACGGTGTGGTCTGATATATGGAAGATTCCCAGCTTGCTTGACGATGAAGCAATTGCAATGGCAATAGCAGAATCATTTGAATGCATGAGCGTATCTGAAATTTCTCTGTTACCTAATACAACTTGCAGAGAACTTTCAACACCTCTTGCAAAGCAATTTGAGTCCAATCTTTGCAGAAATTTAGAACTGTTGGCAATTGAATCACCAGAAGCAATTCAGGGCTCGAATATGTCTGAAACATCTGGAGGTCAGTCTACGGACAAAAATGCAGAATCATTGCCAGTTGCATCATCAGAAGTTGTTGCGTTTCAGTGCTCCAGTGTGTCTGAAAGTTTTGAAAGTAACCCCTCACCTGATTATGCATGCAACAAACCTACAATGGCTCCCTTTCAGCATGCACAGTTCAAGCTTAGTGTAAATGCAGAAGATCAGCATTCACAATCCGAACCTAGCATAAATGCAGAGCATTTGCCAATTGCGTCATCAAAAACAGGGGCATCTGAATGCTTAAGTGTTTACGGAACTCCTGAAAGAAACCCTTCACCTAATTCTGCTTTTAACAAATCCACAGCACCTCTTTATCAGCATTCAGAGATTGAGTTTAGTAAAAACGCAGAAGATCAATATTCACAGTCCGGGCTTAGCATAAATGCAGAAGATCAATATTCACAGACTGAGTTTAACATAAATGAAGAGCAGTTGTCAATTGCGTCATCAAAAGCAGTGGCATCTGAGTGCATAAGTGTTTATAGCACTCCTGAAATTATATTCCCACTTGATACTACTTCAAACAAACTTCTTTATCAGCATTCAGAGTTCGAGCCTAGCATAAATACAGAAGATCAGCATTCACAGTCTGAGCTTGACATAAATGTAGAGCAACTCTCAATTGCATCATCAAAAGCAGTGGCATCTAAGTGCATAAGTGTTTTTGACACTCCTGAAAGTAACTCCACACTTGACACTACTTGCATTAACGCCACAATGCCTCTTGATCAGCATTCACAGTCTGAGCTTAGTATAAATGCAGATCAATTACAAATTGCATCATCAAAAGCAGTGACAGATGAGTTCTCAAGTGTTGATGACATTCATGAAAATAACTCACCACTTGTTGCTACATGCGAAAAACCCACAATGCCTTTTGATCAGCATTTAGATTTTGAGGTTAGTTTAAATGCAGAATATCAATACTCGGAGTCCAAGCTTAGCATAAATGGAGATAAGCATTCAGAATTGGAGCTTAACATCAATGCAGAGTCATTTCAATTTGCATCATCAAAAGTAGTGGGATCTGAATTCTTAAGTTTGTTTGAAACCCCTGGCCCATCAGAGCCAGAGTATAACAAAAAAGAAGAATCCATTGCAAGGGCATCAGAATTGCGTACATATGAAAGTGTGCCCAAAACTCCAGACAATAAGGAACAACCTAAAACAATGTGCAATAGCGATGATTACTTAACGACAGGAAATTCAGCACTGTCACCATCAGCAAGAGTGTTTGAAACTCTTGACAATATCCATTCACCTGAAAGTACATATAATATACCTTCGGAAACACCTCCTGCATACCACCTAATGTCTCCTTCTCCTTCAGCAAGAGTCTACAGTACCCAGTCTCCTGAACAGACTTGCAATCTACCTTTCACAACATCATGTTTATTTGCACGTTGTTTTCAGACTCCTGACAGGAATCAAACACCTGAAACCGCTCGTAGTATATCTTTGATACCTCTTCCATATCAGTCAGAGTATAGAAGATTCACAGAATCATGTTCATCACCTGAAAGTACTTGCAGTCCGCATTTAAATGCTCTCCAGTTTCAGTCACAGTTCAGCATAAATGCAGAAACCACCTTATTCACTGTAACTTTCAACCAGAACTTTACCTGCTTTGCTTGTGGAACAGATCAAGGCATCAGGGTCTACAAGTGCGATCCTTTTGAAGAGGTTTTCAATGGATATTTTGGTCATGGAGGGATCAGAATAGTGGAGATGCATTATGAAAGCAAAATTTTAGTATTTGTTGGAAGTGAAGACAACATCCAATGTCCCCCTGATAACGTTATTATATGGGACTATGAGTTTCACAGATGTATTTATCAACTTACTACCGATTCCAAAGTTCAAGCAGTAAAAATTACAAGGGATCATATGGTGGTGGTTTTAGAGCAGGAAACATGTGTATACAATTGTGTGGAAATTGAAGCAGATCTTCTCTATAGAATAAAGACTCTACCTAATACCAAAGGCCTTTCTGCTGTTTCTGATATGTCATCAAGTCCTGTTTTGGTATGCCCTGGTTTAGTAAAAGGGCAGGTTCGTATTGAGCACTTAGTACCTCGGAAAACAAGGTTTGTATCTGCGCATGACTCGCATATTGTTTGTCTTGCTCTGTCGAAGTATGGTGCTATTCTAGCAACAGCCAGCACAAAAGGGACTCTACTTCGCATTTTCAACACTTCGGATGGGACGTGTTTGCAGGAGGTATGGCTTTTCTCAACTCCTCACCGTCAACTGTGCAATTGATATATAGTCATAGTTCAAATTTTAATGGTGTAATGCATTATGCTTGCTATTTTAAAATTACTGACCTTTGAGGTTAGTTTCACCAGCTTTCATGGTGATGAATAATAAATGAGTTGCAGAACACTGAAACCATGCATAGATAGATATGGCATAGCTGGTTCTAGGAAAATTCATTGCCAGCAATTCATCACCAGCAATTCACCATCAACAGTTTACCGTCAGCAATTCATCACTGCAATATATTCATCATGTATACATTTCATCGTTGTTGTCTATTCACCACGTATACATTTTTCAATATTTAAGTGACCAAGAGCATCAAAAAAAAAAGTACAGATATTTTGTTGAACACATAAAAAAGGTATATGTGGTCAATATACCATGACGATGAATTGCTTGTAGTGAATTGTATACGCAATGAATATGTCACACCGATGAATTGATGACAGTGAATTGTTGATGGTGAATTGCTGGTGATGAATTTGCCTGATTCCGACATAGCTTACTCAGTTTTCAAGATAAACTAACTTAGTAATCTGCAATGTTCTTCTGAAACCAAATATGTAGTTTGATTGGTTCCTGAATTTTGTCTCTTAACTGGACTCGTCATCAGGGAAAGGATTAAAGTCAATATAGAGATCAAATATCCGAACCTAGTTAAACTACACAGTTGATTCCAGACAATCATTGGGATTCAATACAGGGGTCAACAAACCCGGGATTCAATACAGGGGTCAACAAACCACTCTTAAATCAAAGATCCTTACTTATATAGGGTTTCACTGTTATTGAAACAAATCATTATGGGCCCTCATTTCACATGATGGATCATGAATTTTACACAAAATATGGTTAGTTATAAAAAAAATATGATTAGTTATAAACATCACCACATTTATATGCAGAAAGTTATTGTAGAACTGTGTTGAACTAGCACACATACATTTCTGGTTGTATACATTTACTGCAAATAACCATCCATTACAGAAATCTTAAAGAGTAATTGTGTTTGTTGGCAGGTTCGCAGAGGAGCTAAAAGAGCTGAGATTTATAGCATTGGTATATCAGAGATTGCTCAGTTACTTGCAATGTGTAGTGACAAGGGTACTGTTCATCTAGTTGGTCTCAATGAAAAAGTGGCAAAACAAGAGCAGGTGGCAAGGAAAGAATCAAACAACATTAAAGGAAATGCTTGGAGACGGTGGAATGTTTGTTCTGGTGAAACTAGTCTTGTTCTTCAGGGAGCGAATAGTAGCTTCCCATTTTCCTTAATGAAAGGTAAGAATCTAACCTTATCATATACATGTGTACAATGGTAGAGATAGCCTTTTGGGGTCACTCCATGATAGACAACAATTTCAGGGTGTATGGAATCTCACTTGTGAAAGCTCAAAAAAATATTTTTTTTTTATCTATTATTATATTGTGCTATTTTTTACTCATTTTTTTGGCTTCAGGCAAATTCACCGTCAATAAATTCACCGCCAACAACTCATCATCATGACAAATTCATCTCGTGGAAAATTCACTGCCAGCAATATGATATGAGTTGCTGGTGGTGAATTTTTCACGAGATAAATTTGTCATGGCGAATTGTTGAAGGTGAATTTATTGATGGTGAATTTTTCCTGGAACCCATTTTTTCACATGAATTAGTAATCCTACGTATGGATTAACAACAATAAAAATAGAGATATTTCTCATCATTAGTAATCCTACATTTGGATTGATTGTTAAATGGGGTTTTTTCAAATCTCTTTTTCAATTCATAGCGAATTTATGTAATAAAAAAACAAAATTATGCTGCAGGAGTTGTTTCAAAGTATTTTAACTCAGATAGGTCATTCTCTCAATTTCATTGCTCTCCGAATGTGAGGTCTCTTGTCGGATTTGGAAAGCATAACATTATTTTGATTGTTGGCTATGATGGAAGGTAAGACCATCTAATTGCTTACCTTATTTGTTTCTGTCTTTTCATTAAACTAGTTTTCAATTTTACAATACCAGTCACCAGTCTGCTATGATGCTGAGCCATATGTATATAATCATAAGGCCTGACTTAATGTGTTTTTACTTTTATTGCAGCTTCTACAGATGTGAATTTGATCCTGTCCATGGAGGAGAAATGGTGCAGAAATTGTATAAAAGATTTTTTTGAGCCCGATGAACCTTACATTGAGGTATAAAAACAAAGCAGGTAGCAATAAGATAAGAGAAAATTAGAACTGAATTTTTTCCTATCCCAAATATTTATTACATTTCTGAATATGTTTCTCATCCGTTTGATGGAGTTTATATCAATCGGTATTCAAGATTTTCAATATGTTGCTCACCATCATGGCCATGCAGTCTCTGCAAAAAAGAATTTGTATTATCTACAATGTGTAGAATTTTTGTTGTCATACTGATGTTATTGAGATAGTCTATATCTAACTAAGTCTCATCTCAGTTCAGTAGAACTATATAAGCCTGCTAGAACGCTGATCATGGAACTAGTTGATGATGTTGTATTGTACAGTGGTTTTCATTGATATATTATAAGATTTTGAGATCCTTTCAGAAACTATTTCCTATCCTCTCTTTAAAAAAAATATTGATCTTATTCTACTAATATATCCTGTTGAAATTTTGTATAAAACACACCATTCCTAGCATTTCTAAATGGCTCTCTTCAGTTGCTAATGTTCTCATGAGAAAGCTTTAGTTTCTAGTTATGTCGAAGGCTTTCTCTATATGAAGTGGATGACCTGCTTTTTGAAATCAAAAATTGCATAGAAGGATGCAAGATTATTGAAATGATTTTCTAAAATATTAAACAAGGAATCACACATTGGTGTGCAATGGGTATGCCGAAGAAGTGTGGAAGGTCAATTATGATAAATTTTGGTCTATTTTTTGCATACATTTATGTAGTACATGAGGTCAATTGGTAGGCCATTTAGCAAATGATGTTGTTTGTGCAACAAAGGTCTCAATGGAGAAGTGATAGCTTCAAATAAACTATGCATCCACTTACAAGGATCCAAACATGATTGAAATAAAACCTTTGAATCAAGAAGTTAATCAAGCTCCATTACCAACAAGCTCATGTTATGTTTACAATAAGGAGAGAGGGAGATAGAGAGGCACAGAGAGAGGGAGAGGTGGGGATAGAAAGAGGGATAGATAGAGGGGGGGGAGCGAGAGAGAGGGGTAATGCTCAATAGAGATGGAGATGGAGAAGGGGAAGGAGAGGGATATGGAGAGGAGAGGAGGGAGAGATAACAAGAGAGAGGAGAGAGGGATATATAAAGATGGAAGAGATAATAATATAGAGAGGGAGATAAATGGATGGATAAAGAGAGGGAGACATGTTTAGAGATAAAAGGGGAGAGAGGAAAATAGAGGTAGAGATGAAGATAGAGTGAGAGATGAAGAGGGATACAAATAGATAGAGAGATATAGGTAGAGGGAGAGATAAATATAGAGAGAGATAGGGAGAGGGAGAGGGAGAGATAGAGAGGATGATATAGAGAGATATAGAGGGAGAGGGAGAGATAGACAGATATAGATGGTGAGATAGAGTGATAGAGAGATACAGATATAAGGAGATATAGACAGGGGATGATAGGGAGAGAGAGACAAAGAGAGACAAATAGAGAGAATTAGAGATAGGTAAATAGAGATGGAGAGAGGGAGAGAGAAATAGGGGGAGATAGAGAAAGGGAGAAAGAAGTAGGGGGAGATAGAGATATATGGGAAGAGAAAGAGAGAGATAGAGATATATGGGAAGAGAAAAGTAGAGAGTGAGGGAAGGAGAGATGGGGAGAGATAGAGAGGAGGGATAGAGAGAGGGAGGGGAGAAAGGGAGAGAGATAGGTAGAGGAGGAGAGATAGAGAAGAGGGGGGGAGAGGGAGAGAGAGAGGAGGGGGAGAGAGGGAGAGAGATAGGTAGAAGAGGGAGAGAAAGAAGATGGAGAGAGAGAGAGAGAAAGATACGTAGAGAGGGAGAGAGAAAAATATGGGGGAGATAGGGAGAGATAGCTCAATATATATAGAGGGAGAGAGATACATAGAAAGGGGGTGATATAGAAAGATAGAGGGGGATAGTGAAAGAGATAGAGAGATAGTAATAGAGGTAGAGAAAGATATGGATAGAAAAAGATAGAGAGAGTGAGATAGAGATAAAGAGAGAAACAGAGATAGAGATATAGAGTACGAGAGATGGAGAGATGGAGTGAATGAGAGAGAGGGGGAGAGATAGCTCAATAGATAAAGAGGGGAAGAGGGAGTGACATAGATAGTGGGAGATATAGAGAGATAGAGAGCGATAGGGAGAGATATATCAACCACCCTCCTTATATCTCTATCCATCCATCTTTATCTAAATATCTCTTTACCTCTCTTTATCTTGTTGCCTCCCTCTATATCTATATGTTTCTCACTATGTTCCTCTCTCTATATATATATTTTCTTCCGAGCTATTTATTTTTATCTCCCTATCTCTTTATGTGACTTTATCTCTAACTATGTCTCTCTCCTCTTCTCTCTTTATCTTTTCCTTTATCTATTTTTCTCCATCTCCCTCACCATCTCTACCTATCTCTCTATATATCTATCTCTCCATATCTCTTTGTCTCCCTCTTTATCTCTCTATTTCTATTTATCTCTCTTTCTCTCTCTCTCTCTATCTTTATTTCTCTCTTCTCTTTTTTTCTCCCTATCCCTTTTTTATCCCTTTATTTCTATCTTTGTTCCTCTCTCTTTATCTATCTTCATCGCTTTCTCCTCCTTTGTCTCATTTTGCTCCCTCTCTCTTGCTCTCTTTCTCCTTTTTCTATCTCCACCTATCTATATCTTATCTCTATCTCCCTCTCCCTTTTCTCTTCATTTTTCTTTCTCTCTTTCTCTCTCTATATGTTTGTCTCCTTAAGTGTACAATGGGTACATTGAAGAGGTCTTAAAGGTGAATTATCATATCCTTAATCAAATGACATGCACTAACTTGAGCATAACTCCCCAAGCACACATGCCATCCTTGGATTGTTGACATGAAACAACCAATCAAAAGGTTAGTTTCTCTTTTCTCTCTCTTTTCCTTTGTGTCTCTTATATTTATCTCTCATGCTCTATCTCTCTTTGTTTATTCCTCTCTCTCTCTCTCTCTCTCTCTCTCTCTCTCTCTCTCTCTCTCTCTCTCTCTCTCTCTCTCTCTCTCGATATCTATCTAAATTTGTCTCTTTTTCTCATTCTCTATCTTTTGAGTTTCTCTATCTTTATTAGCTGATAGGCTACATATAGTGTGAGATCTGAGCTTGAAACAAGTCTCACGCCTGTAAACCAGTATTGAGTCATTGGAGAACAAGTTTTAGCTAGCATTTAATGGTAAACCGGTTGCAGTTTAATGGTAAAATCCTCTAAGATATCAGGTAAAAGCCTCTAAAATCTCACTTATCAAATAAAAGCCAGATAAATATTGATTTGACAATTGGATGGGAACATTCTATTTCCATTTGTAGTATTTTTTGTCAATTTGATGGAAACTTTCTATTTTCATTTGCATTGGTTTATGTTTTGAATCTATATGCAAATATTTTATAATCAGACAATACTTAATTTCTTTAAAGAAAAAATCTAGATTTGTCTAAATTTATTTCATTCCATTATTTAGCACTTATTTAATTGTTTAATCTAGCCACATGCAACTAGATTTTGCAATGCTTCCATGCACAAACAAATACTCTCTAACATATTAACATACATATAATTTTCTATCACCGCAGTTCTTGAACCTCCTTTAGGTGCAAGTGGTAGTATATGTACCTCTCTCTATTTAGAATTGTTTCCCTCTCTACCTCTTTTTCTTTTTCCTAATCTCTCCAAAGATCAATTAAACTATCAGATTTTTTATATATTAATTTCATTTGTTCTATATAAAAATATATTAATTATTAATTATAATAATTTCATATTTATATTTAATAATTTTTATTATAAAATATAATATATAATAATATAACCTAGATATATATCATTATATATAATAATAAATATAATTATATTATATATGATTTAATCTGTATTACATAAAAAATATATATAATATATTAATTATATTTTGTATTATATTTATATATTATTTTTTTTGTGTTATATAAAAATATAATAATTATTAATTATTACTTATAAAAAATTTATATATGCATTTAATAGGTTTTATAAAGAATATAATATATATTAATAATAAGTAGTATAATTATATTATTTATAATTTATTTTTTATTATATAAAATATACATTATATATTAATTTGCTAATATATACTTAACTACGTAAAGGAAAGGATGTTGTAATGTTAAAATCTAAATGTACTCATTATTAGGATCTCGACAGTAATCGTGGAAACCTTATTTTCAGGCTGCAGCTCGCTAAATCAGAGAAGTAAAAGGTGAATACAAGCGAGGAAGAGTTTGGACTAGCGGAAACCAATAGTGGTGGGGAAAGCAGAAAAAAAGGGTGAAAATAGTCGAAGAAATGGCGAAAAATGATGAACGACTGAGATTCATTTAATCGTCTTGCATTCACATGGATGCAAGATAGTCGTCGATATGCTTTTACAAGTTGCCTCATTCATAGAGGGAACACCTTTGGCGTAAAAATATAATATATAATTAAAGAAAAAAATATAAATATAATGTATAAATAGATAATTAAATATATTTAAGACTTCATAAGTATTATATTTATTTTTAAGATTTTAATAATTATTATATTATAATATAGAATAAATATAATATATAAATCAATAAATTACAAATTGATTTTTTATCTTTTTTTATTTTTTAAACTTAAGACTTTTAGATTTCTTTTATTTATAAAATATAAATATAATGTATAAATAGTTAATTATATATTTAGGACTTCATAAATATTATTTTTATTTTTAAGATTTTAATAATTAATATATTATTATTTATTTATTTTTGTAAGTAATATCAAAAGGAATAGTGCCCATTTACATTGATTTCGTGGCGAAACAAGCTAGAGTACAATCAATAACACAAAAAGACACACAACCCTTCCCATTTTACATTATCAGATAATGGTAAATCACTGCCAGACTTCTTCCCATATCCATTGCCTGAGCCAGACTGCTCTCACTGAGCCACGGTAATCTCGATTCCATATACCTAGTAAATGCATCCATGTTGGAGTTAATGACTCCTGCTCTGTAAACTTCCCATGCATTCACCTGAAAATTCTCCCTTGCTTATGAATGATTCCTTACAGTCTCTGCTTCATATACCTCTCCCTCGTCCTCCTCAGTCCCCATGCTAGTAGCACCAAAGAAGACCCTAAGGTGACTCACCAAACCGTCCACCTCTAGCTCCAAGGTTGCATTCGCCACAGCTTGGGCATTAGCCTCTGCCACAAAACCTACAGAGAGCTCCACCATCCTCTCCCTAGAGCCGAGAATGTTGACCAACGGCCCGATAACTGCTTCATATATCTTTCCATCACACCAATGTCTTTCCTCCTAGAGCACCCGCTTTGCCACATTCGCTATCTCTTCTAACATTGTTGTGCAATGAATTGGGAAGAGATGCCGACATTGCTCCATTAGAGTCTCATCTATGCAACTGCAGCTTAGCCCAAAAAATTGCACCATCCTTGCTTTTTGTATGGCTCTTTGAATCTGCTTAAGGAAAGATGTACATATCTCCCCACCAGGCATGGGCAAATATAACTCATGAATAGCAAATACCGCAACGTCCGACCACTTTCTGGACTCCAAATCCACACCAAATCTCTGATGAAATCTATCTCATATATCCAACAACCGCCACCATGCGATACGCATATCTCAATGCCCAATCACAGGTCCAAAGCTATGTTAGGGCAGTCACCTCAACTTCTCGAAATGTCCTAGTCTAAGATGGCGTATAGTCTCGGCCACCGATCTATGGAGGAATCCACATACACTGACTTATCTTGAGATACTCTGTAATTAGCCAGCAGATATGTGGCTTTATTTGCTTCCCTATATACATGTGCAAGGGAGAAGTCATTCAACTTACCAAGAAGTGTTTTAATCGTCCCAATCCAATTCTCAATTTTCTAGTTAGGCATTTTTCATGTGGAGATTGCCTAGATGCAGATCTATGAATCACCTTTTACTTCCACAACATCTATACCTTTATGAATGCATAACTCCAAACCTAGTGCCAAGGCCTCCATCTCGACAATGTTATTTGAATGAATACCCAAACACTTTGATGTTGCCCACACGCACTAGCCACCACTGTCTCTGATTATGCACCCAACACCCGCCCACCCGGGGTTGCCTTTAGCAACCCCATTGAAGTTTAGTTTCCATTTTAATCTCACCAGTTGCAACAAGCGAACTTCCTTCCTATTCACCTTACCTATCTCGGGTGTCGAGGGCTTGGGAGTTTTGAGGTTAGACCAAACCTTCTGAATCTCTTCATCCCACCTTGTAAACCTTGCCTTAGCACCTATTCTATTTCTATTGTTCGATGTCTCAATGATGGCTCCCTAAATTTTTGCAATAAGTAGATCACTGCCAAGAGATTCCTCATTGAAGATGTGTTTGTTCCTCTCCTTCCATAGATGTCACACTACCAAGGATGGTGCCAATATCCAAATTCCATGCCAATATCCATTCTTATTTGCAATCGGCCAGCTATTCAAAAAGTCCCAAAGCTTAACCTACCTTGGTCCCTGAAGACCAAAGGCCCCTTGCAACCAATCCCAACAAGAGGCAGCCATAAGGCATGTGAGAAACAAGTGATCCACGCCTTCCTCCTCTTGCTCACACAATACGCATCTAGATGGGCCAGCAATCCCAATTATTTTTAATCTTTCACTTGTAAGACAACGTTGATGAAGGGCCACCCAAAGGAATGCACCAACTTTGGGCAGCACTTCACGCTTCCAACAGAGAGTTGCCATCCATATCTTCTCCTCGCTATGAGCTAATTGGATACCGTATCCCAGTTTGGCCGAGCACTCCCCAAACGCGGCTCCACACCATATTATTGTATCCTCTCTATTACTCAGATAAGTCATCATGTTGGTTAGCTCCTGAGCCACTACTTCTTTCAAATCTTGTGGTAGCGACATAGAATCAACATCTTTCCATTTGTAACATGACTGCCTATCAAATCATCACCTCGACACACATAGTCTACCACCTTAGTGGTGTATTCCTCTTGAACCCTGTCCACATATTGCCCCAAGTCAAACATCTCTGACAAACTTTTATGGCCATCCCAATATTTCGTCCAGAACAATGCCTGCCTACCATCCCCAATTCTCCATGAGAGGTGGCAAGTAATTAAGGGCCTACAATTTGTAATGTATTTCCATACCGCCAAACCACCTTCAACATTAGTAATTGTTAAGATTCTAGAGGGCTCCCTGTTATCCAAATATTTGTTCGGTAGGATACGACACCACAACTTTTCAGGGTACTTGTACATCTTCCAAACCAATTTGGCACCCAAGGTAGTATTTTGTAGTCTAATCATTCGCAGCCCAGCCCCACCATCCTCTTTTGCTTTACATGTTGTATCCCAACCTGTGAGCGGTATTCTCTTTTCATTCTTGGAGCCTTCCCATAGTAACTTCTTCAAAACCCTTTCCATGTCATCTTCTACCTTTGCAGGTGCTTCATAACATGACAGTATATATCGGGATGGTAGAAAAAATTGCCTTCGCCATTGTCATTCTCCCAGCCAATGTGAGCTAGTTATTCTTCCCCGCCATTTCCTTATTTCTACACTTTCCAAATACTTCATCCCAGTGCTTTTCTTTGCACACGCCTTGCTGGCAGTTTCCCCACTTGAAATCCCAATATTGCAGTGATGGCCTATTGCAGCAGCAGCCTTGTATTGAATAAATATATACATGATTTATCCTTATTCATTTTTTGACCCGATTGTTCTTCGTAATCATCAAGCACCCTTTTGATACATTCGGCTTCCCTTATGCTTGCCTCTCCAAGCAAAGTGGTGTCGTCAGCAAATTGTGAATGAGTAATTGGTTCCACATTTGGTGTCACCCGCACACCCTTCCATTCCAACCACTGGCATCTATTTTTGATGGCACAACTTAAGGATTCAACCATGATCACAAATAAGAATGGCAATATGGGGTCACCCTATCTAAGTCCGTTAGTGGCCTCAAAGAAACCGTGCAAAGTCCAATTTACCGAAACTGAGAAGAGAACAGAGGAGATGCAAAAGGATATAAGTTTGTGCCATTAAGTGTCGAATCCCAATTTCTCCATTACCTTCATTAGGAATCCCCAGGAGACTTTATCATATGCCTTACAAACGTCCAGTTTTATTATTATCCTCGCCTCCCTGCTTGACTTAAGTGTATGCACGGCCTTAGAAAGAAGCAAAATGCAATCTATGATTTCCCGACCAGAAAAGAAACCATTCTGTTTTGATGAAACTATTTTTCCCAACACCAATTTAAGTCTATTGGAAATCACTTTAGTTATCACCTTATATACAGTGTTGCATAGCGAAATAGGCCTGTAATCGCTAAAGGATTGGCATTTAGGTTTTTTTGGGACCAAAGCTATCACTGAATTATTCAGATCTTTCACAAACCTCTTGGTCTTGCGAAAATATTCCACAAGTTTCCAAAGGTCATCCCCAACAGAGCTCCAACATGACTGGAAGAATCTTGCTATGAATCCATTAGGCCCTGGTGCCTTATTCGGGTGTAGCTGAAATAAGGCAGTCTTAAATTCTTCTTTAGACACTATGCCACACAACATGTTGTTATCAGCTTCATTTTCCCGCTTGCTTTTCACATCCAGGATACTACCACCTTCCACCTGCGACCTTTGATCTCCAAGTAGGTTCTTGAAAAATTTGACCATTGCCATGCCCACCTCAGACATACCACGAGTGGTGTGACCCTCCATGGTCTGAATTTATTTTATCTTGTTAGTTTCCCTCCTGACCAGCATCGAAGCATGGAAAAACTTGGAATTTGAATCACCCTTGCTAAGCTATACCTCCCTTGATTTGTCCCTCCAATAGATTTCATCCCTCTTGAGGAGTTCGACTAGCTTAGCATTCAGGTCTTTCTCTTTGAAGAATTCATCATTCCTCACGTCGTCTTGATTATTTTCTCATTGAGGGCTTCCAACTCATTTTCCACCTTGTCTTTCTCCACAAATATGTTTTGTAACTTCTCCTTATTCCAAACCTTCAGCTTTTGCTTGATGAACTATAGTTTATTTACTACTTTGAAATTGATCAAGCCTCCCACCCTAGCTTCCTTCCACCAGCTTTCCAGTAGACCAACTAGGCTACTATCCTGCCACCACATATTCCAAAATTTAAAACTTGTCTTTACCAATTCCAGTTGATCAATGATCATTAATTCCACTGGGAAGTGGTCCGAGGTCGACACGGGCAAGATGTCAACTTGGACTTGCATACCAAATTCATTCCAGCATGCTCCGCTAACCTAGGTATAGGAATGGACTTTGCCACAAACATTTAGCCACCACCTGTAGCAGATTTGGCTAGGGCTTTGGGTTTGCATTCCTCGAGGTCATAGGTTTGACTCCGCTTCGTAGTAGGCAAGGTGTGGGTGAGTAAATAGTGTGTCAATTCTTGCTTCGCTGACCCGGGGTATAGGAATGGACTTTTCCACATACATTTTACTTCATAGTGGGAAAGGTGTGGGTCAGTAAATCGTGTACCAATTTCTGCTCTACTAACTCAGGGTATAGGAATGGACTTTTCCACAAACATTTAAATCCACCACTTGTAGCGGAGTTGGCTGGGGCTTGGGGTTTGCATTCCTCGAGGTCACAAGTTCGACTCCACTTCGTAGTGGGCAAGGTGTGGGTTAGTAAATCATGTGCCAGTTCCTGCTCCGCTAACCCGGGGTATAGAAATGGACTTTACCACAAACATTTAAATATATTATATTATATTATCAATTGGAGAAGGGGAGAAGAAATGGTCCGCAATTTTAGCGCCAATGGGAATTATTAGAAAAAATCTTCTCGTTCTACAATTCTTCGGCCCTCCAATGGTGTTCATTGGGTACACAATGGATCTCATTGGGATGCAAATGGTGCTCGACATTCTCATTTTCTGGTGGGTTCTTCCTCTCAGCCTCAACATCCTTCAAAAACGCTTGTGTGTAAATCCCAATCCCCTTTTGACATTTGCGGGTCTGAATTGAGGTCGTCTGATTTTTCTTCTCCTTTTAAAAGATCTTATGCTGAATTTGTTGTTGATCCCTCTCCAACTTCTTATCCTAATAATATTCATATTGTTGGATCTCCCTTCATTCCAAAATCTTGTTTATGTCCTGTAACCTTTCCTAATAATATTCCTTTGCGGTCCCTTGGGTCCTTTCCCAATAATATTCCTTTGCAATCTCCAGCATCCCCTCCCAACAATTTTGATTCTTCAAAGAAGCCTTCAATGGTTTCATGCTCAAGTGGTCCTATTAAGCTTCAGGAGAAAAAGCAATTTAAAGGTCAGAAGTAGAGGAAGGCTCGCATCGACAAGTTGTGGGTTCCTAAGCATCGAAAGCCTAATGACCACATTACTGTTGTTCTTCCTGAGGATATGCTTTTCCCTCAAATTCAAGATCTCAAGGAAGTAGCATTGATCTGTAAGTTTTGGAATTTTTCCCCAGATTTGGCTTTTCTGAATAGTTGGGTTTTCCAGCATTGGGTGGGAGCCAACCAGGTATTCTTCTTAGATAAGGGAGATGGTTTTTTTGTTGTCATTTTCTCTGATAAAGACTATAGAAATGTTGTTTTTAGGAAAAAATCCTGGATTTGTGAGGGGCATGGTTTATTCTCCACACTTTGGATGCCAAATTTTTGTCCTTCCCAAGCTAAAGTAAAACTCATTCCTCTATGGGTTCAGTTTCAAGGGTTACCATTGGAGTATAGAGAGCCACATATTATTGAAATTCTGGGAAACCAATTGGGGATTTTTTTGCATCATGATATGCAATTTTTTTCCAATCCTTCTCTTTCAGTTAGGGTTTGCATTCTTATGGATGTCACTAAAATTCTTCCTCTTGTTATTGAAATTAAGTCAATTCATAGTTTGTGGAGCCAAAAATTGGTTTATGAGGACCCTAAGCAATATTGTTCCAATTGTCACTTTCTACTTCATCCTCTCAAAAAATGTGTGTTTTTGAAGGATGAGCATTTGGTATCGGCAGAGGTGGGTTCTATAAAGTCTCAATCCTGTCTTTCAGATATTGTGTGTACCTCTTCTGGCATGGAGATAAATAATTTTACTGAAACTATTTTCAAGTTATCTGTCCTGGATTTTTGTTATAAGTGGTTTCGAAAATTCAATTGTTTTGCTATGAACCAAGCTGAGGCTCATTGTAATGTAAATTCTTTTTGGAGCTCAAAGATTGATTTGCAAGTTTCCTCAAAAATGGATTGCTTTGTATTAGGTAGTTTTCCTTCTTTGCAATTTATTTTGCCACTTTTTTTGGCCCCTAGCAGTTTGAGAAATGTTAGTTTAAATTCTCTCATTGTTATACCTGAATGGTGTAAAAATTGGCTTTCACCAATCAAGTTCTTTTGGAATTCGTTGTATCTTGTTGTACCTAATTTCAAATATGTTAATGTTCAACAATTAAATATGTGTGCTTCAATGTTAACCTTGGGCATTCATAATAATTTTGATGAGTCACTAAGAATATTTGATAATCAGAGTGTTGAGAAAAATGTTAGCCAACAAGAGTACCAGGATTTAATTTTACCAAAAACTCAAGTTTCAAGTATTCCATCAGAAATGGAGTTAGAAAAAATTGTTGATGAAGCCTTACTATCAATTGGTGATCAAACGATAGATGATATTGCATCTAAAGTTTTTGGTGTGGAATATTTTGTGGATGATGATTTCTCAGCTTCAATTTCTCAAACCCCTTTGTCTCCAAATTTAAAAAAGTTGCTTGTTAAGAGGGGTAGAAAATCTTTAGCTTTCAAGTTGCAAGAGGAAATTGCAGTAGGTATTTAGTTGACATTAGATGTAAAGTATAAAAGACCTAGGAGAGCATTTTTCTCTCCTAAGTCTCAATAAGAATTATATCTTGGAATGTTAGAGGCATTAATGCCTTTGACAAAAGGGTCCAAGTAAAAAAGCAATTGGACTCTTGTGGGGCTGACATAGTGGTGCTTCAGGAAACTAAAACTTCAGATGATGCTTTTGAATTTATCAATAAAAGTTGGTTTGAATGGAAAGCTAGCCATTCTCCAGCTCAGGGTACTTCTGGAGGTTTGGTTATGCTTTGGGATGCTAATTCTATAAGCATCGCCAACATTTCTTTTGGATTGAATTGGTAGCTAATGCAAGCTAAGAATTCAAAACTATCTTTTTGGTTATTGAATGTGTATGGACCAAACAGTTATGTGGGTAAGAAATTACTTTGGGAAACTTTGGAGCAGAAATTAGAGCTGTTGGGTCAAGATAAAGTCATTCTAGCAAGGGATTTTAATGCTATCAAAAGTCCTTTAGAGAAAAGGAAGGTATTTTCCCTCTTAAGAAAGATATGGATTTTTTTGCTTCTTTCATTCAAAATAATGCTCTTGTTCATATTATCCCTCCAAATGGGTGTTTCACTTGGACAAATAGGAGGCAAAATTTCCTACAAATTGCAAAAAGGTTAGACAGGTTTCTAATTTCTTTGCATTGGTCCTTCTGTGGTGCAGCTTTCTCCTCAACAATTTTAACTTTTGTAGCATCTAATAATTTTTCAATTTCTCTTGATTTGTTGGGAAAAATTTCCGAACCAAAATTTCATTCTTCTTTCAAATTTGAATCAATGTGGTTCAGGCATCCCTAGTTTCTTGATTTATTAAGGCAATGGTGGCTTGATGCACCCTTTTATTTAGGTTCAAGAATGTTTCAGTTAAATAAAAAACTTGATCATGTCAAACAACATTTAAAAATTTGGAACCAACAAATTTTTAAAAATGTATTTGAGCAAAAAGATCTGGTCTATAAAAGACCTGTAGAGGTCAATGAGCTTATAATTTCCAGAGTTTTGGATTCTAGTCTTTTTGAAGAACAGAGTAGGTTGCAAAGGGATTGGAATGAATTGGTCTTGAGAGAGGAAGTCTATTGGAGGTAGAAATCAAGAGAGTTGTGGCTAAAAGATGGGGACAAGAATACAAATTTTTTCATATTTCAGTGCAAGTTAAAATGGAAAAAAATACAATTATTTCAATCCATGATAGGGGTTTTACTTACAAAAGAAGAAAATATTCAAAAGGAAGGTATCAATTTTTTTCACTAGTAGTACTCAAGTTAATGAACAACTAGTTAGAGATAGAGAAGAGCTCATGCAGGATATTCCATGTTTGTTATCAAGAGAAGATAATGTCAGATTACTCTCTCTTTTTTCTTTGAATGAAGTCAAAGAGGTGGTTTTTTCAATGTCTCCTGATAAAGCACCCAAGCCGGATGGTTTTACAGCTATTTTTTTCCAAAAATGTTGGGAATTTGTGGGTTATGATATTCTAAATTCTTTGGAAGAGTCAAGGAAGACAGGGGGAATGCTGAAAAAATTTAATGTTACTAATATTTTTATCATTCCCTAGATTACATCCCCTTCCACCTTCTCTAATTTCAGACCTATTTCTCTTTGCAACACCATATATAAGATCTTTACTAAGGCCATCTATCTTTGATTGCATCCTCTTATTTCTAAAATTATTTATGAAGAGCAAGGGGGTTTTGTACCTGGTAGAGAAACAACTGAAGGAGAAATTATAGCTCATGAAGTCTTACATTCAATTGTGGTCAATAAATTGGCATCTATGATTATTAAGTTTGATATGCAGAAAGCCTATGATAGGATTGATTGGTCCTTTTTTAAGAAAGTGCTACTAAATTTTGGTTTTTCAAGAAAATGGTGTAAATGGGTTTTGTCATGTTTATCAAGTGCTAAGTTCTCAATGTTGATAAATGGTTCTGCAATAGGTTTTTTTGGTTCTTCACAAGGGGTTCGTCAGGGTGATCCATTGTTTCCATTTCTGTTCATTATTTTAGCTGAAGCTTTAAGTAGATCTCTTCTTAAAGCTCATCGTCAAGGTCATATCAAGGGAATATGTATTCCAAACATTAACATATCAGTAACTCATTCTCTTTTTGCTAATGATACTTTACTTTTTGGTAAAGTGACTATATCAGAAGCTTTGTATATAAAAGAGATTTTAGATAAATATACAAGAGCTTCGGGTCAAAATATAAATGATAGTAAATCAAAATTTTATGTATTCAATACTAAGCCTTTGCTTGAAAAAATAATAGTGGATCTGTTAGGTTTTCAACAAGCACAACTTCCTTGTAAATATTTGTGCATCTCATTTTTTGCAAGTAAGAATAAGCTAACTTATTGGCAAAATATCATTCAAAGTATTCAAGCTAGAATTTTATCATGGAAAGGGAGAAGGCTCACTTTTTCAGGAAGAATTATGTTAGTAAAATCAGTGCTTTCTTCAATTCCAAATTATTTCATGTCTGTCTTGAAAGCCCCAAAGACAATCATCATTCAAATTCAGAAGTTGATAGAAAATTTCTTTGGTCTGGAAATCTTGATAACAGTAAGAAAATTCCATTAATTTCCCTGGAAACCATGTGTTTGGAGAAATCAAAAGGTGGGGTCGGTTTACATGATTTACTGGACAAAAATATGGCTTTAGGGACCAAAATGGTTTGGAGAATGTATTCAAATCCATGGCTAAAGTGGTGCCATCTCATGCAAGCCAAGTATTTAGACAATTTAAATCCATCAAGGATTTCGACTGTGTCAAATCCTCCTGCAGGATCATCAATGTGGAATTTTTCCATACATGCAGGAAGATTATTTTACCTTATCTTACTTATGAGGTAAATTATGGAAAGGAAGTCCATTTCTAGAAGGATTCCTAGAATAGTTCTCCTAGACTAAACAGTATAGTAAATTGTGAACTTGTGGAAGATATCTTAACACAAAAGTGGGGAGTGAAGGTAAAAGACTATGTTCATCAAGTAGATCCTTTATCAGGCAAAGTGAGTTGGAAGGATTTTTCCAAGGAGGGAGTAGACAATGTTGTCAAATCCCAGTTAATGTCAATTCTGGAAACCAGATCAATTTACATTTCCCAAAAAGATGATAGGCTACTATGGTTAAAGGCAAATTCAGGATCCTATACAGTAAAAGAAGGTTACAAGTCAGTTGTTCAGAAATATTCCCAAGTAGTGAATCAGAGAGCATATAAATTTTGTTGGAATGAAAAAGTGTTTCCTAAAGCTGCTTGTTTTGCTTGGTTAGCAATAAAGCATAAAATCTTAACAAGTGATAAGCTTGCAAAGTTGAGAATTGCTCAACCTTTTAAATGCGTACTCTATGATCAAGTCTTTGAAGATGTAAACCACTTATTCCTATCATGTTTAGTGGCACAGTCATGTTGGTGTTATGTTGCTTCAAAGATGCAATGCCAGACTCCACTTCCTAATGCTCTTTGGCATGTCTTCACTAGCTGGCCTCAATTATACAAATCTACTTTCTTTGCATGTATTTGGAGTATTATTCCTTCCTCTGTAGTTTGGGCTATTTGGTGGGCGAGAAATAAGAGTATTTTAGAAAAGAGAAGTTCAATCTACAAGTTGTTCTGAGTAATTTAGAACAATCTATATCTAAGATTGTAAATGTTTATGTTCGTAAATGTAAACATGTAGGCTCAACTTTTACAAATTGGGATTCAAAAATATTATCATCTTGGCCCCTCATAATTTTTCCTTTCAAAGGTAATTTACACCAACCTCTACAGAAAATTAATATAAGTTCAATTATATGGTTACCACCACCTTTAGGGGCATACAAGGTTAACTTTGATGGAGCATCAAGAGGAAATCCAAGTCTATCTGGTGCAGGGGCGGTTATCAAAAATCGTCAAGGTATGGTGATCAGTGAAAAATCTTATAAGTTGGTAGATGGTACTAACAATTTGGAAGAGGCTCAAGCTCTCCTTCAAGAAGTAAAATTGGCTCTTAATAGTAATATTTCCAATGTCCAACTAGAAGGGGATTCATTGGTAATAACTAATGCTTGTTGGGAGCGCAAGTTGCTAAATTGGAGGTTATCATATATCATAAAGCAAATCTGGTCTATGCTTGATAAATTTGAGTCCTATCAAATTCTTCACACATACAAAGAAGGTAATGCAGTGGCAGATTTTTTAGAAAGTTTTGGCTATGATCAGATTTAGGAAATATATTCTCATGTGGTAGAGATTGGGAAAATTCATCCTAAATTGGAAGAGTTGTTAAAAAAAGAAGAAAGGTGTGATTTGTAATTAATGATTTTGATGGAAACCCATATCAAGTAATTCAAAATCATTAAAAATAAAAAGTTTACAAGCTCAATGTATTCGACATCTACTTAATTGAAGGTCTAATCAGAGAAAGGTGTATAATCATTATAAGGAGAAGCCTGATGGAAACGTGGCTTATATGGAAATCCAGTTAGATAGCATGTCAGTACCGTGTTAGTTGTAATCATGTTTAAGAGCTTATCACAAGGTATTACGAGGGTGGACAATCATTCAGTTCAGTCACGATGGTGTTTAGTTTTCCCATAAAAGATGTGGCACATGTTGGGATGCAAGGAAATCATATCTGCGCATATTTTTAAATCCTTCTCCACTCAAAGACTCACAGATATGATAAAATATCAGGCTGATAAAAAGTTTTTTAACATGTTTTTGGTATGCGTAGGTTATAGGTGTAGGCATATTTTCAAGGCATAACATGTAATAAATATTGCGCATGTGTGTGATGTACAAAGTATTAATTCGTAGCATAAAATGAACACATTGGCTTGGTTTTGCAAAATTAAGCCAGTCTAACTCCATTCTAAGCTTGCAAATGTACTTTGTATAACAATCTTGCTAAATTTAGTTAGCTTAGATAAAGATTTGTAGTACGATGCATTTTAGGAAGCGATTATGGTTTTGTATGTTAAGGACGTCTCATTTAATGAGACTTAATGCTATTTTAAGGTTCGCTTCCATTCATTGTTAACATAGCAAGTTTATTTCCTGAGTGAGTTCAATTGTTTGTTGTTGGTTTCATTTACTAGCATAGGAAACACAAGTAGATGTGAATTTTGTACGTCATCCTCACCTCTGGACTGTGTATGCAAGTGTTAATGGAGTTCTTCCCTAGGAACTATAAAGTATTTCTGCAAGTTCGAGAATGGGAATTTCCAATTGCAAAAGAAATAGGGGAAGCTAAGCTTCATTTGGTTTTCAAGGATCACTGTGAAACATTCAAGAAGCATATAAAAATAGTTCTAGGAGCACACATTATAAGGCCTCAAGTAAAAGGGGTAATTTATCCTTCTCAATTTCTATCAATCTTCATTTCAAACATTATGGATTTGCTGCAAGATGTTGAAATAGTTGATAAATTGATCAGAATGGTTGTAAATGAAGATTTCATGCAATGGGATGTTTTTAATAAACCATGTCAAGCTTACGATTTGTGGAAAGGTCACGGGTATGTGGGTGGCCTGTTTCCTAGGCATTTTCTTCTTCACCGGTCAGCATACCAAAAGCTTTTTATTGCAATAGTAAAATCTTTGTCTTTGCAAGATTCAACTTTCATGTTGGTAACACTTAGAAGATACTCAAGATAATTTGAGGATGGGGTTGCAGAAAGAACAAGGGAAAAATTACAAGGAATTATGGCCCTACTAATGCATGAGAATGAACCTCCATAGATTCAAGCTAACATAGTGGATTCCCAAGTCGATCAGCTTCAGGAAAAATCAGAGTCGGGCGGCCAGCAACAACAATTTGGGGTTCATCAAGATCGATAATCTGTAGCTCTTGGAGTTCAAAACCAATTTGAGCACAATCAAAATTAGTTCATGAACACAACTCAAGCCAGTGTTCATGGTTTTGGAAGTTCTTTGGTAGTGGGTAATCAGCAGGAAGAATAAGTAGGTTATCCTTCATTAAACTTGAATGAGTTGTCGCCTGAAGAATATGGTGGGAATTCAGAATTACAAATGTGGGCACATGCACAAGAAAAAGGTGGACAAAATTTGGTGCCTTGCAAATTTTTGGGTGAGAATTCAGATCAGCAGTGGGGAGGTGATGCTCAACTACATGGTGGTCAGAATTTTGCTACAAATTGGGCTTCAATTAATCATTGTGATATGGAAAGTCCAAACTACATGGAAACTGAGTAGCAAGAAAGGGGTCTTTCAAGTTTTGAATTAATCTTAAGAGTATTTTGTTATTAAGTTTAGGTGTTACAAGATGTATGAAGTAGCCTAGTTTTATAAGTTACAGACTTGACAGTGCTATAGTATAGGATTTTGATCGTGAAACAATAAGTTTCAGATTTTGTAAATAACTTCATAAATATTTCTATGAGGGTAGGAAGCATGTGATAGGGCTAGTATGAACAAAATACTTATTGTATATATTTTATCTATCAATATATATAGGCATTATGCCTTTTTCTTTAAAAAAAAAAATCATTCCAACACGTAGAGACCAAAAATATATCCATTTTTTTAGCGATAGCAGTGAAATCCTTTCGCTTATTAGTCCAAGTAAAGACACCATTCTTTGTTGGAAAATCAACTAATCCTACCTCTGACATGAAGCTTTTGAAGTCAATGGATGCCTGAGAGACACTTCTAACCCCACCACTTTTCTCAGACAAATCCAAAATGGCATTTAAATCTCTGCCAATGATTAGCCTATCCCTTAAGAAAGGGTGAGCAAAGTCAAGCACCAAACTCCAAAGGGTGTCCTTCATTTTCTTCAGGTCATAGACATTAATGATCACAAAGTGACAGTTGAGACAAAGATCAAACACCTTAGCTACCAACTAGTTTGTGGATGAGCCAATAACATCAATAGTGATCGTACCTTCTTTCCACATTAGACCCAAAACTCCCGCATAACCCAAAGAGTCCTGGAAATAGCCATTCCAAAGCTGACAATACTTCAAAAAATTCATCCTGTCTTCACCAAAGAGCTTAGTTTCTTGTAGCAAAATAATATTGTTTGTGCTTTTCAGAAGATGACGCCTAACTAGGCATCACTTGTCAGGGGCCTTTAGGCCCCTAAAATTCCATGTTGTTATCTTCATTGTTTCCCAAGGGAGGTCCTTCCCCCCTTGGTACTTAAGAATTTGGTAATGTTGGGGAACTTCTTTGCAGCAACCTCCTCTTCCCTCAATTGTTTGAAGGATTTCCTTCCCTGGGGGTTACCAGATGTGCCGATTTTTCCCAAACCTAGATGCTTTGCAGCGGATTGGGAGATTCTTTTGTCCTCGATAACATCCAACGCATCATCTGGGTCTACATTTGAATCAAGGTCATCACTTGCCAAGGAGGCGATCTCATCAACCTCTGCTTGCTCCCAATCGAGACTCTTCCCCTAAGCAGGGGACTTAGGTTGCGGATCTTCCAGTTTTTTTCCATCATTCAATGCCTCAAGGGATTTTTCGAGAGGCTCCTCAGCCATACCGCCATTCGTAACATCACCCAATTGAGTTTTCTTCACTTCAGAGACATCATGAGAGAACTTGTGGGTGGAGAGAGGCGTATCCAAATGTGATTTCTTCCTCCAAACTCTTTTCCTTCTGGTGGTACATTCTGACTCTCTATGATCTCAAGCGCCACAGTTGAGAGAAAACAATTTTGAGTCTTCAACTTCTATTTCCTGGAACCAATGATCCTCATCCACCAAAAGGAAAATTTTATTTGGAATGGGATCAATTGCCATGATTTTTTAGTCTGGCGTACTTGTATAGGTCTTCATCCAAGATATTCATGTCAATGTCCATTAGGGAGCCCACGAGCAATGGATTTTTTCCAGACAATCTCCAATCTAGTACTCCATCGAGAGATTGTAGAGCCTGATCCAAACAGGCTTATCATACGACCTCATTTAATTGGATCAAATTTTTGATTCCAAGGCTGGATATATAGGGGAGTGTCACTCATGAACCACATGTCACCCTTTATGATCCGCTTTTTCACATCCTCATTTGCGAAAACGACCAGAAAGGAACCTTTTGGCAGGAATCTTATCAATACTTTTGTATCCCACTTCTCTTTGATCCAGCACTTGATCGAAGCTCTATTTGGTGTACCTCCAATGAAGCAGCATATGAATGCAAAGTCCTTAAGAATGACCGAGTCCTCCTTAATTTCCTCTGCTATATCAATTTCCAACACTCCTTCAGCTTTCAGATTAGGGATCCGCTCCTCCGTTAGTGCCCTACTTTCTTCTAGCCGCTTCACATTCCATACTTTCCTGGCCCTATGATTATTGCTCGAGCTACCACGAACCTGCCTCTCCTCCCAACCTTTTCACCTCCTTCTTGACCTTTTCCCTTGAGTTGAGTATGGTCAATTCCAATTTTTTATGTGTTCCTGTGGTGAGTCTGGTGTATCATGCCTTTTCCGGGCTGCTCCCAGTCCTTCCACGGAGGTAGGTGATTCAGGGGTGTCATGCCTTTTTCGAATAGGGGTGCTTCATCCCCCAGATCTGTCTCCTTATCCCAATAAAATGGGTGACATTTGTCCACCCATCACCCTTCTGCAAATACCCATCGAGGCTGATAACCTTGTTGTGAACCCAACGGATTTTCCTTGTCCATCTCATCCCCCAGCATTGCTTCGTGTTGTCATCACTTCTCTGTCACTCGCCATCATTCTTTAGAGACTCACCGGTCTTCCCTATTTCGCTAACCTTCGCTCATGTGCCACTTTGCGTGCCTGCTCCACTTCATGCCATATGTATAGATGTTTGATTATATATACATACATAATAATTGATATATTATAATATAGAATAATTATAATATATAAATCAATAAGTTACTGAATTGGTTTTTTATCTTTTTAATAGGTCCCATTTTGATTCTAACTTTTAAAGTTTGGTACATAGTATTGTTTCAATTTTATAATAATTTTTTTATTTTCAATATTGAAGTTATATATGTTAATATTGTTTGTAATATATTAATTATATTTTTTAGATTGTATATTTTATTAATATTGCAACTCTAATAAATTAAAATATATATATATATATATATTTCTTTATTTAATCATTCATTAACTTACTAATTTTATTATTTATTATTAATTTTTTAAGATTATTATTTTTATTAATATTTTTATTTTTTATTTAGATTTAAGATTGGAATCTATTTTTATTATTTATGTATTTTTATGAAATTATAAATAATAATTAAAAATTATAAGAATTAATTTAATTTATAAGTATTTGTCTTATTAAAATTTTAATTATTGTAGAATAATTCGATTTTGAATTTTTATTTTATTTATATAATAAAAAGAATCTCAAATTTAAAATCTAAATTAAAAGTTAGAGTGAAAGAGAGAAGCTAACTTTTGATTAGTCATTTCATGTTAGCAATCCAAGGATAGCACATGTCCCTAGGGATTTATGCCTAGGGTAGGATGCCATTTGATTAAGGATATGATAATTCACCTTTAAAACCTCTCCAGTGTACCGATTGCACACTTAAGGAGGAAGAGAGAAGGGAGAGGGAGATGGAGACAAGATATAGAGAGGAAAATAGATAAATAAAGGAAGAGAGAGAAACAAATGGGGAGAAAATGAGACAAAGGATAAGAGAGGCACATAGACAGAGAGAGAGAGAGAGAGAGAGAGAGAGAGAGAGAGAGAGAGTTAGAGAGAGTTAGAGAGAGAAACAAATATAGAAATGGAGGGATAGAGAGAGGGAAAGGGAGATACAGAAAAAGAGAAGATAGAAACAAAGATGAGATAGAGAGATAAAGAGGGAGAAAAAAAAGATTAAATGCATATAAAGATACAAAGATAGAGGTAAAGATATAGAGGAATAAAGAGGGAGAGACAAAGAGATAGAGATATGAAGAGTGATAAAAAAATAAAAAAGAGGAAAAGGGAAGAGGAGAGGCATAGATAGATATAGTCACATAGAGAGCGAGATAGATAGATAAAGAGAAATATGATACAAAAATATATATAGAGAGAGAGAGGTAGAAAGGTCAATAGATAAAAAGGGAAAGGAGGAGAGAGAGGGGGAGATAAATAAGGATAGCAAAAGAAAGTCTTGAGAGAGAGATAGGAAGAGACAAAGAGACAAAGATAGATAGAGTAAGAGAGAAGGGAAGAAAAATATAGAGAAATAGAAGAGAAAGAGGAAGAGAGAGATTGAGAAGTAATGAGAAACATAGAGATAGAGAGGGAGACGGAGATATAAATATATCTCTCTCTTTATCTTCACATCTCTCTCTATACTTATCTCCACATAGATGTACCTCTCCCTAACTCTCTCTCCATATAACTATATCTCCCTCTCTCTACCTCTTTCTATAAAACTTCCCATCTCTATCTTTATATCCCTCCATCTCTCCCTCTCTCTTTGTCTCTCTCTTTTTCTATCTCCACTTATCTCTTTATCCATCTCCATCTCCTTACCCCCCCCCTCTCTCTCTCTCTCTATCTATCTATCTATCTTTCCCACTATATATCTCTCACTTCTCCCTCTCTCCCTATCACTCTTTCTATATCTCTCTACATCTCCTTTATCCTCTCTCTATTTTTCTCCCTCTCCCTCCCTCTCTATCTATTTATATATATCTCTCCCTCCCTATCTCTATCTCACTCTCTCTCACACACACGTTACCTATTTCTCCCTCCCTATCTCTATCTCTTTATATCTCTATCTCTCATCCCTCTCTCTATTTGTATCTCCCTCTCTCTTTATTACTTGTCTCTATCACCTCCTTTATTTGACTCTTGCCCCCTCTATATTTATCTTCCCATCTCTCCCTTTCCCTCTATATTTATATCTAATTATATATATTTGTATCCCTCTATCTCTCCTACTCTTTCTCTCTCTATATATATATACCTCTCTCTACCTCTCTATATTAGACTTCCTATATCTTTATCTTTCTCTCTTCATCTACTCCTCTTTAATTTTTTCCATTTCTATATCTATTTCTCCCTCTCCCTTTTCCTCTCTCCTTCCATCTCTCCCTCTATATATTTATCTCTTTTTATTTTCTCTCTCTCACCCTCTCTATATTTCCCATGTTACATCTATCACTCTATCTCTCCTTTATATCCCTATTTATCCCTCTTTCTATCCCTATATCTCCCTCTCTCTTCCTCTCTCCTTATTACTCCCTCTTTATATATCTCTCTACTTCTCTCTAATCTCTCTATTTCTCTCCCTCTCTCTCCCTTCTCTATTATTTATACATATCTATCCCCTCTCCATCTTTCTCCATATCTCTAGACTCTTATACATACACACACACACCTTGTTTCTCCTTCCCTATCTCTAGCTCTATATATTTCCCTATTTATCTCTCCATATTTCTTCTTTCATATCTCCCTCTATCTCTATTGAATTATCTATCTCTACCCCTATATCTTTCCCTCTCTCTACATATCACTTCCTATCTCTATTTTTATTTATCTATCTCTCCCTCTCTCTATATATTTATCTCTTGCATCTCTATCTATCCCTCTATCATCTCTCTTTATCTCTCCCTCTCCTACATCTCCATTTGTATCTCCATCTCTATATCCATCTTCCTCTCTATGTCTATCTCCTTACCCCTCTCACTCTCTCACTCTTTCCCCTATATCTCTTCCTCTTTCTATCCCTATCTCTCCCTCTCTCTCTCTCTCTCGCTCTCTCCCTATTACAAACATAACATGAGCTTGTTGGTAATGGATCCCAATTATCTTCATGATTCAAAGGTTTTCTTTAGTTGTGTTTAGATCCATGTAAGTCGATGCATATTTTATTCGAAGCTATCACTTCTCCATTTAGAGATTTGTTGCAAAACATCATTTTCTAAATCACCTACCAATTGACCTCATGTATATTGCACAAATGTATGCAAAAAATAGAGAAATTTTTTCCATAATTCACCTTCCACACATCTTCAGCATACCCATTGCACACTAGGATGCAATTTCTACCTAAATTTTCTTAATGGTCCTTCCTATTTGGAAGAAAAACCTTTGGTGATATTTTGGTTTTCTTATTTGATTTTCTTGTCAATTTGGGTGTTTTATAAGTTAAAGGAAAATCATCTTTCTTTATTTGTGAGTATAAATTTTAAACTTTGTTTTGAGAGTTATATATTGACTTATTTGTCTTAAAAAAAAAAACAATTCATATATTATTATTTTTCTTATGTAAATATGTATTAGTGCAAATATTTAAAGATAAATTAATTAAAATTTATAATGATAATTTAATGTCGTAAATTGTCACCCTTGATAATTTCACACTATTTTTTTCTCTCCCTAAATTATTGAGCCTAATTGACCCCATAATTTATTAAAATTATGCATTCTATAACCCATTTGAACCACTTTTCAATAAATTCCAAGCATTGAATAAATGCATCCAACTCATATGTTTCCCCCAACACTTAATGTCCTAGAAATCAAGACCAGGACCCATTCGTCCAAGGGCGAATGGGTCCCCCTTCTTAGCCAGGCCCCAATTTTGGGCATGTTAGAGTGGCCATCTTAACATTCAAAATTCAAATATCAGCTATCAAGATTTAATTTTTGGGAAATTAGAATAATAGTATATAAATACCTAGTATTTTCACCATTTGAAACTATAAGTGAAAGGATCTAGCAAGAGGTGAAAATTAAGAGAATTCAAGAGTAAGTCAGGAGCAACATTTCATAGCTTTATCACATCAATTCAAGATCCAAGCATCATGTCAAAGTGTATGTGAGTTCATGTTAACATTTTATGATTGTTTTGTGAAGGCTAAATCCTTTTGTAGGTCTCCAAAGCAATTCAAGAAATCAATCAAGCAAGATCCAATTCCTTCAGGAGATGTGTATGAATTCAATCCTTCAGGAAGCCATTGAAGTGTGGTGAGTTGCAGCACTTTGTGATTTCATCATTCCTTTCCTATCCATTGGCAATTTATCATTGACATTGCCATTGTGGAAATGAAAACATTTACACAGGGTTTGACTGAGGCACGCCCCTAAATAGCACATTTCTGCTCTTTGTGAATTTGAAGATCTTAGGCTTGAAGAGGATTGAAGAAAGATTGAAGGCAAATTTTTCATTGTTACATTTGAAGCCCAACATCTTGTCAACTCATGAAAGCTCACCTACATAATTATTTGATAATGTTTTGATAACTTTGCAAGCAAAAATAGAAGTCTTAGATCTTCCACCAAATGACCCCAAAAGTTGAGTAGGAAACCCCTACAAGGACTCAGATGCCCTTGGGCGAATAATGCCTTCTATGCCAATTGAAACCAACTTTTTTGGGCAGGTAGATATCACTCTACACTTCCTAGATCTACTTGCAGAATATTGTTTTCGTATGTGCATTATCAAGATCTTGTATTTTTTATACTAATTCATATAGTTTAATTAGGTTAATCATAAAAAATCAATTCCAAACCAACTTCAATCCATTTTCAAGGCCCCTAAGAATGCAGATCCAAGTTTGATTGACTCACCTTCATGGTTGAAATTCAATCTATTCACCTTATTGATTTGCATTCTAATGCACCTTTGAAAAAGGAGGTAATTAACCCTAGGTTTTGTGTTACACCCTGTAGTATATTTACTTAGTTACTTTTACCTAGCTAGATGAAATACTTCCATATGTGTGTGTGTTTGTAACTTTGATGGAAACAAATGTGAATGCACTTTGGATGTATGAATCATTGGAAATATAATGAATGAATGGTTCATTCAAATTGATGTTATATATGTGGCTTAATTCTAACTATTGAATATATATTGCAAGTGATTAATTTTTTATCAATTGACTACCTTTGCAAATGTGACAAGTTAGTTGTAGGTGCAGGTTCACACCTCCAAAAGGGAGGGGAAGTATCACTCAGGAGAAGGATTTTGGTTTGGAAACCCTTAGGAGAGTCTAAACTGAGTTTTCACACACTCACTGATAGAATAGTCAAGTCAATAGTTTCAGGTAAAAGGTAAGATACCTTGAATTGATTGTTTAGGAAAGGTTTTGATTGTTTGTGAAGTCATGCTTGAAACAAGTGTATGAGTTTCTTTATGTTTTGAGTACTTTGTTTAGAGTACAATTGATGATATAAATATATTGGGTGTATATATACATGCATATACACATGTCTATGATGAACTCATTCACATGAGTAATCACATACATAAGTATACTTAGATAGGCGTATCTATGAATTCTTATGGGCGAAATTACCCATATGCACGACAACATCGAATGGATAAAGAGACGTGAGTATATATATGTAAATATATATAGTGTATGAAAGTCTATCGATATTATTGCTTTTATGTATGTTCGAAGGTAATGTTATATATATACAATATGGATATATATATATATATGTATATGTGTATATACATATTGATAGACATGTATGTATTGACGTGACAACAACATCCATACAAGTATATTAGTATATATGTATATGGATATATATACATGTGTGAAATTAATTGGAATAGTAAATGGATATAAGCCTATGCATTTGGTTATTGAATGAGGTATATTTATTATCGTTTGAGTTGATATATATATATATATATATATATATATTCATATATATACATATATGTAATAACATTTTAAGTTATTTATATATATTGAATATATGCAATGCATATATATATATATATATATATATTATTGTTATTGCTAATATTTTCTAATGAATGATAAAGTTTTGTTTAAATAAAGCGTCAATATTATTGTAAACCATGCAGATACTATGAAATCATAGTATATATAATGCATTCTATAAAGTGAATCAGCGCAACAATAAAGTGCACATATATGCAACGCTAATAACATGTATAATGATTTAATCTGCTTGCATATAGAATGTAATATATAAAGGAAGGTGTGTGACATATATGAGACTTGGTCAATATGTGTTGTAAGCTATTTCAAACATATAAAAGCTTTGACTCGGTCATAATCTGTAAAAAATCAAAGCACGAAAAGAAGTTAATGTGGTGCCAAACTATGAATATCTTCTTTGCATTAGAAGTCTATTTGAGAAGCTTTGTACAGTGATATAAACCAAGAGTAAATGAGAGAATAAGTCATGAGAATACTGGTAGGAATAGACTCGATATGTATAATCTTTACCTTGCATATCTAAGAGGCTTTCTTGTTGTCTTTTAAAGAAGCAACCTGTTGTGTTAATTTGTTGTGTATTATGTTTAGAATCTGTCACATTTTATTTGTCAAGCTAAGTAGAACCATGCAAACTGATAAGTGGCAATCCATCCACCATGTTTCTAGCCTTTGGAAGCTGATTTTTGTGTATAAATAGAGGCATTATTTACCTCAAAGGAACGCATAATTTGCACTCTGCTATTATTTTTCTGAGAGCTGCTCTTTTTTCTTAAGTTTTGTGAGAGAGTTTGAGAGTGAATTGCAAGAGTTTTATTGCAAGAATTTGTGAGGAATTTTGGGGAATTGTAGAAGTGATTGTTGCCAAGTAGCAAGCTGATTTGTGGAGGATAGGATTGGAAACCAGCTAGATCAATTGGATATTTATTCTTATAGGCATGTTGAATCTTACTCTTTTATGTTTGTATGGTTTGAATGGATTATATTTTTCTAGTTTGTTGTTTGGAAAGTAATAATCTTTAGGGAAAGATTGTTTTTCAGCATTTGAGAATAGATAATCATTTGTTCTTATCAAATTTATAATATCTATTGTTTGAAGCGATTGTATATACTCCATATTAAGGAGTGATTGTTTACATAGATATATACATATAGTAGAAAGTACTTAATAGAGTGAGGTCTCTATAGCTTATAGCTAGACTCAAATTGGTAGGTTATGGAAACACATGTTTAACCTAGTAGAAGAGTCATAGATTACTTAGAGTATATAGGTTGTTACTGGGGTTGTAGATTATCCAATGAAGGGAATTAACTATGCATAGAATATAATTGGTCTTAACAAATTGAGTTAGAATGGTGGATGAGCATGTGACGTCCATTCTAAAATAGGGGTGATGAATACTTTGACAAAAGTCATGTAATTCGCTACTGGTTACACTGTCAATTTATTGTGTTACCTTACTCATTCATGCTAGTATGAGATTGTCATACACATAGAACATAGATGTGTCATATGATAAATTTCTAGTTATGTAGGACACAACACCAGCTCAGTTTAGGCTAGTGCTATGTGGTTTCCAAACCAAAGCTCTTTGTCAAAGGGTAGTCCCATCTTACCATATGTGGTAGATGTGCAGTTAGTCCATGGATGACAGAAAAGTACTTGAGTGATGCTTCTCCTCCCAGTCAACAAACCAAGATTTGAAAGAGGGTTTCTTGGATCAATTGTATTTCTAGTGCCAATGGAGCTCAGATGAGCTATGTATGTAGCTTGTATCTATTTGTTTAAAAGATTGAAAATTGTATTTGTACCATTAGTTAAATGAATGAGAAAGATATTTTGTTGCTATCATGTGTGCATTTTATCTTGTATTTGAAAGAAAAAAATTATTGATATGTCTCTAGCCTTTAGATTTAATGCACTTGTGGTAAAACATAGGAAAATTATTGTGTAGAACAAGGGGCATATTACACGTAGTATCATAGTGGCACAACGGAAGCATGGTGGGACCATAACCCTCAAGTCCCAGGTTTAGCTCTAAAACCTATGTGCTCACTATGTTTTCCCTTCTAAAATTATGCGAATACTGATGTTTGGTAAATTCTTGTGTTGGGAAGGTGTGTCTCAAGTTAACTACAAGAAATTCAGTGATCGCAAATGAGTGTTACCTAAGGGCCAAGAAGGAAATGGAATCCCTTGTTCGTACTATAGAAGGAACTAACTGTGACAACGCCATTTGGATGAGTGATACTGATACAATTAGCCAAGAGAAGAGAAGGATGGGGAATGAAGCCAATTTCAACTATCTACCTCATGTCTCTCCAGCAAAGTTAGACTCACTATCACTTTCTAGGTATATGCCCTGGAACGTCGCGTAAGTCCAACTATGTTGTTTGGAGATCCTCGTGTTTTACCCATGGCTGAAATAATTGTTATAGCCTCAAGTGGTGAGTCAGAAGGTTATTACCTTGGGGTAAGTGCAAAAAGATGGGGGGCCAAAAAGGGGGCTTAAGTGGCCATGTTTTTTTTAAATCAAGAAATAATGACCTTGGATGTGAAATTGAGGATAGTTACACTCAAAATTTTGAGATGCAACAAAAACAAGGATCGTAGTACTCCAAGTCTACTTTCTAAACTACTAATTTATTTTTAAAATGGTTGATATTAAGGGGTTCAAAAGAGAGATGCACAAAAATTGGTTTTTTTTTTGTCAGAAAAAATATAACATAGCAACTTTTGTGTGTACCTAGCACAGTGAATTTTTTTTTAGTATTTTTAAAATCGCTTTCGTGAGAAATTAGCTAACAATATGTAGTTGATGCATGATTTTTTTGATAATATTTTAATGAATATTTGATTTTTAACTAATTCTCAAAGTGGACACTTCTTGAAAAATAGAATTTTGGTCGTGCTATCCCTACAAATTTTGGAAACTAATTGAAATTTTCTTCTTTTTTTTAATTTGTAGAATGGAGTATAGTTTCTAAAAATGTAATTTATTTGAAATTTTGATGAATGGTTAATTTATAACGAAAAAAACACCAAACACTTCTTTTTTCCAAATAAGAGACACACAAACAAAATAAATTATAGATGAAAGGCTTAACATTGTCAAAAAGTAAAAAAAATTACATTGTTGGATAGCTAAAAGAGAGCCTAACATTACCTAGGTGTCCGATGTGTTCAACATTGAAACACGTGCAATCCTAATGGTGAGCATGAACTTGGTTATGTGAAATACTATATAATTTGTAAAAACACGTCTCTGGTAGTTGGGAAGGCCCTCCAAGCCTTTGGGTTGGTATTCCAAGGCAAATACCAAGCCTAAGGCTTGGGGATTCCCAAAGCAAGATATAACACAAGCGTGTTCTAATGTGCTTGCATTATATCTTAGTTTTGACATGGTTTCTTCATTTTTGCGGGACATGTCTAGCAAGACATAACGCGAGTGTGGTATAGCACTCTCGCGTTATGTCTTGATTTATGTTATTTATGCTACTCTATTGAATGTATGTTTATATATTTGTATGTTTGTATGTAAATGTATGCTTGTATGTCATGTATGTATGTATGTATGCATGCTTGTATGTATGTATGTATGCATGTATGTGTGTGTGTATGTATGTATGTATGTATGTATCAATGCATGTATGTATGTATGGCTATATGTATGTAAGATTGTATCTACATATGTACATGTATACTTGTATGTATGTAGGATTGCATGTACAAATGTATTATGCTTGTATGTATTTAAGTATGTATGTATTTATGTATGTCTTTAGAGGGAGGGAGAATTTTAAGAGAGAGAGAGAGAGTTGTCTAGGTAGGGAGGGAGGGAGGGAGATACCAAAGAGAGAGAGAGAGAGGTAGAGAGGTAGTGAGAGAGATTCTTGAGAGAGCGAGAGTGGGTGGAAGGGAGAGTCTAAGAGAGAGAGAGTGGGAACGAAGGGGTTGGAGTGAGAGGGACTTAGCTAGGTAGGGTGGGAGGGATAGAGGTAGAGAGAGGGGGGGTGGGAAAGAGAGAATTTAGAGAGAGGGGGAGAGAGAGAGAGAAAGAGATATTTATGTAGGTAGGGTTCTAGAGGGAGAGACTTGAGAGTGTGAGGGGGTGAGAGGGGGAGACTTTAGAGATACATAGTGAGAGGGAGTGTGAGAGAGGAGAGGGAGAGAGAGGGAGAGGGTGTGTGAGGGACTAACCTAGAGACAATGAGAGATAGAGGGGGGTGGAGTGAGAGGGAATTATCTAGGTAGGGTGGGAGTGATAGATAGAGAGAGGTGAGAGAGAGAGAGAGAGTTACCTAGGTAGGGTGTTAGAGGGAGAGACCTAAGAGAGAGAGAGAGGGTGGGAGGGAGATACTTGAGAGAGAGGGAGAGAGAGGGAGTGGGAGAGAGAGGGAGTGATGGAGAGGAAGTGGGAAGGAGATAGAGAGATAGATAGAGGGAGCAAGAGAGAGTGGTAGGGATTGATTGAGTGAGAGGTACATAGAAAGAGGGAGAAGGTAGATAGAGACAATTAGAGAGGGTAGGAGAGATTGATTAGGGTTTAAGGGTTGAGGGTTGAGGGTAGAGGGTTGAGGGTTTAAGGGTTGAGAGTTGAGGGTTGAGGGTAGAGGGTATAAGGTTTGAGGGATTAGGGTTTAAGGGTTGAGGGTTGAGGGTAGAGGGTTGATGGTTTAAGGTTTGAGGTTTGAGGGTTTAGGGATTAGGGTAGAGAGTTTTCTTGGGTTTAAGGGTTGAGGGATTAGGGTTGAGGGTAGAGGGTTTAAGGGTTTAGGTTTTAGGGTTGAGTGTTTAAGGGTTTGAGGGTTGAGGGTTTAGCGTTGAGGGATTAGGGTAGAGAGCGAGGGATGGATGGATGGAGAGATGGAGGGAGAAGTGAGATAGAGAGAATGAGA